>APFE031391287.1:47939-58511 GCA_000404065.3 Pinus taeda
AGACAAGCACCTGCGTGGCTGCATGATTAAAGAGGTCCTCGTCAAATGGAAAGACACCTCTCCGGAAGATGCAACTTTGGAACCAGCCACTATTCTTCAGCAGTTTCCGCAGCTTCAGCCTTGAGGACAAGGCTAGTCTTAAGGGGGAGGGCATGTTAGGGTCCCACCCTAACCCCCTTATTCATGTCATGGGATCACGTCATAGTCAAGAGTCAATAAGCCCATATTAATATTTGTAAGTGGTTAACCCGCAATTAATGAAGGGACCACAGTTAGTTGCAAATGGGCAGTAGTATTAGATAGAGGGTAAATGGGCGGTAGTATTAGATAGAAGGTATTAATAAAACCCACGGTATTGGCCCGTGGTATTGCATGTATGAGTCATATATAAAGGATAGAGACTCCCTGCGAGGAGTATCGTGTCTTGTTTTGTAATCGAGCTCTGCTCTATTGGAGGTTGCCCCCTCGAAGAGGCCTATGAACATTTCTCTCTGAGTAATAAAATCATTGCTATTCTATGTTCTGGGTATATTTTCTTCGCATATTCTGTGTTCTGGGTATTTTTTCTTCGCATATTCTCGGTTCGGTATTACTTTGCAGGTTAAGAAGCATAACATTGGTATTCTTTTCTCCTCTCCTATCTACTTCTCGTAAAGGAAAACGGAAGTAACTTTAGTTTGTTTGTTTCTAAGATAGCTACGTGTCTTAGTGGGACTAGCAACTATGCATGGACACTATATTTCACGATAACAAGGTGGTCTCCAATTGTGCAACCTTTCTCGATTCATCTTAGACTTGCTTGATAGTCCATACTACCTCACACACAAAAAGATGTGGTTCGGGATCCTATGTACTAGTGAGATCAAAGATAGGCATTCGCAACATAGGATTAACTCATGATTTTGTGTTCTAAATTATATTAATCTATGATATTCCTAACTAATTTCCTAGCCCCTTTGGTTTTGTATGACTACTTCAAATTTCCTGACTATCCTTACAACTATCTCTACTACCTTCACTAACTGAAATTATCTTCAAAAAATTATTTGGTGATCATACCTCTTGGCTTGGATATGCATGCCAAGTCATAGGTTCGATGAAGGGTATGGATTGAGAAAGGTCACGTGGATATCTTGGTTCTTCTTGTCACGAGTTTCACTAACAATTTCCTTCCTTATTCTTTCTTCTTTCACTGCACAACTCTCTGTTATCTCTATGCATGGTAATCCATCGAGTAAGAAATCTACATTGATTACTTCTTCTCAATCTCTAATTGCACAATATTCATTACTAAGCTACCTTCTTATTCCTTATATGTTTTTTCTTACGGTCTTTCTATTTGTCGCAAGATCTGACGTAGATCTCTCCTTTAATTCACTTCTGTGTTGAAATCTTACTCCACTAAATTCTTTTATCATTCTCTCCTCCTGCGTTAATCTGCCCTCTCTTACACTTCTCATATCTTCTATACATTAATATCTATGATGTCTTGGCATCCTCAACCCATCTGGTATTTACTAGATTTATTGTATCCCTAGTATTTATTCCCAAGGGCCATCCATTGGGCATCACCCAGTATCTCTATCACACACGAAGAAATTCAACCACTCATGGTGTCAGATTCTGTTGGTTTGTATGGACCTGACCCAGGTTCAGAGGTGATTTAGCCAAGTAAATCCCGATACAATAGGCCCTTTTGGAAATAGTTCTTGGAGCGTAAACCGAGGTCTCACCCGAAGTAGTATGGGAGGGTGCTAGAAACAAGTTTCCTCACTCTGGGGATGTCTGATGGGCTTCTAGAGGTCCGCAATTCAACCCTGCACGCATGTCACTATGCGCACTTACTATTCCTTCGCACCCTGCAGTGCTTCTTCTGCGCAACCCTATTCACGGTGCAACACGTATAATACCCAAGTTCCTTGCTATTTAATCTTTTATTACCCGATTACTTAACTTGTTTATGTAAGACTAATGTATTACAACATATTCATCAATCATATAAGTGTGCACGATAAATAAAATAGTATAAACGTAAGGAACGCAATGCCCAACAAGTACACAGAAATAGGAATTAACCTTTGTTTATTAATCTTCAATCTAGATTACAGAATTGACCCCACCCTATGCACTCAGCTGTAGGGATCCGCACACTCAGCTGCAGAGCCTCTTCCTACTACTATGACCCAATACACTCAAAATCCTACTCTAAGCTCGAACCATTCGTACTCTTCTCTCTTATTTCTTAACTTATCTTTACAACTTAGAGCATTGCTCTATTTATACAATCCCATGGTCTGCGAACCACGGGTAGGCTGACATGACTTTACATTACATTACATTACTTTAGGGAGGACAAACCTATGACCTAACCTATACTTCGCGCTCCACGCCCGCAATTCGCAGAGTCTTACAAAACCTTTGACCAAAAATGGGCATTGAGCCCCAAAACATGCTATGGGCAGATTCCATGCCCAACAGGCCCCCAACACAATCATCGTGACTCATCCCGAGTCACTCTGCTGGTGCGACGACATTGGTACGGAGCCCCTCCAACTGGTCCGATACTGCTCAGAGGTCCGCGACGCACTATTCTGCAGTTTGTTGGACCTACTGCATTCTTGCTTCTGAATCAGCCATGTATGAATCATGAACTTACCTTGATGCATGTGTCTATAGTCTTGTGCCCTTGCCCGGCTCCTCGGGTCGCGAAGACTATGCTTCAGCCAGTTAGTCAGAGAGCCAGCCCACCCGTGTAGGGTTTCAAGTGACTGCCGCTTACTTTTCCTGGGAAGGGTTCTCTATTTAGTTTGACTAGCTAGACCATGCCTTCATCTATGACCTCCTTTACCACATATGGTCCCAACCAGTGCATTCTGAATTTTCCCAAAAAATTTTCAAATTTACTGTCATACAGTAGTACTAATTCATTTACCTTGAAGGTACGGAACTTGATATGGCATTCGTGCCAGGCATTTTCACGTTGCTTTTGTACCTGATAATGAAATCTAGCCAGAAACCATTCTTCCTCGAGTTCTTCTAATTGTGCGAGCCTTTCTTCTAGAGCTTTGCGGTCCGTCATGCCTGTGAGTGCTGCTATTCACAGACTAGGTACGATGTATTCCATCGACATGACAGCTTCTGTACCATAGACCAACTAGAAGGGTGTTTGTCCTATTATCACAAAACCTGATCTTGATAGTGTTATAGCTCCAAATCTCACTATTATGGTTTATGATGCTACATTCATGGCCTAGGGAAACCCCTCCTTCCAGACCTGGTCTCAAATTTAAAAAACAGTGTTTTATTCCTTGTACGCGACATTGCCCTGAGTTAAATGCGTTTATATGTGGGTAGGCATATACCCAACCCGTGTATATTTATTAAAACACTTAAAAAAATATAAAACTCCTTATTTTTGGGCGAATATTGTGGGTTTTACCTGCTGATCACCTGTTAGTGCCCGTGGCCTAACTGTTCCCAACCAACTCCCAACTAAAAAACTACTTTGGGAGTGGTATAAAAAGACATCAAAGGGAAGGCCTAAAGGAGGACAGAAGAGAGAGAAAGGTTATTATACTGAAATCTTTCCCCTGACCAGGTCTGAAGACCCTTGTGCCTTCTACACTTCCCCCATTTGTACAGGAAACCCTTGTTTCCTTGTGTGTTGATGTTCATCCACTAGTAATGGCATCATGGAGTGAGTCTTGGAAGGAGATATGCTAAAGGCTTGAGGTTGGACGGATCCGGAAGGAAGCTCTGCTTGGAGCCTGTGAAAGGTTATTCAGGTGATATTACTCCTTTTGTACATTCTATTTGTCTATAATAAAGAAACACGTCTTGGTTCCCGATATGCTTCTTCTTTATGTTTATGATATTCATGTTTGAATTCATATGTGAATGGTTGTTTAAAGTTCATAACTAACTACCTTCTTTTATAACATGAAGATGATTTCTTTATAAGTCTTTGTCCATATACTGCTGTATTCTTTGGAATTGGTTGTTTTACAGGACAAAGGAGCGAAAGGGACTTGAAGAAGGGTTTGGACCCTTAAGGAACTTCTCGAACGTAGGACATGAGGTACGCCCCTCTTACTATAAAATTTGCTTATCATAGCATAATGGCTGTGTGAATGTGTGTTTCTCTAGACAACTTTAAGTCTGCTAGGGTTTCCACCCAAAAGCCCTAGGGGAGCAAATCCCTCATCAAAATTGGTGACTCCGCTGGGGACAACACTCTTGTTGTTCCTAGTTTGGGTGTTTGTCAAGCCAATCAGGGCTCAGTTGCTTGTTGGTTTGCTATTACTGTTTCGTCTGTTCTTGAATTCTAAGTTTTGCCAGTTTCTTCAGTTTGTTTTTTATTTTTCTTGAAATCTTTCATATACACTGTTCTCCTTAGTTACAGAAGCGTACGTACGCTTGTTTCCTGAAGTAAACCCACGTATGCGCAGGTTTCCTCAGGCACAGTCATGTATACACGTAGTCTTCACATAAGTACAGTTGCGTATATATTGCAACTTTCAAGATTTATAAATTTTTGTGTCCCTGAAGGTTTGTCTGGTGGTTTGATTCAGTTTGAAACAGTAATTTTTTCAATATCATTTGTTTGTTTTACAGCAAGCGTTACTCCAATTTCTCTCTGATTGTAAGGAGTATTGGTCTTGTTTTTTGTTTGCAAGCGTCATCATTTTTTGCTAAAAGCACACAAGATTTTTTGTTGGAATCTTAGCTGCCCTAATTTATCAGAGCAAAAAGATTGTTATCAATATTTGTGTTGAATTTGGTTTTTGGTGACTTTTTGTTTGCTTGACAAAACCGCTTTTTGTGACCATCCACTTCTTTGTTTCATGAAAGTTGTCAATTGATACTTTCTTGAAATTGTCTTTTTGATCTTTTTTCGTCTTTGTTACCAAAGCTTTCATTGCTGCTTTTGATTGTTAAAGAGCATCTTTAAACACATTTGTTTTTGTTGAGTTTTCATCCATTGTATGGTGTTAACTTGCAAAAGTGGTTGTTTCTTATTGTTTCAATCGCAAAGTTTCAGTTTTGTTGAGAGCATTTTTGAAAAGAATTTTTTGTTGCTACTTTGAAGAAAACGTTTTGAAAGACTTTGTTTTGCTTTCTTGAACTTATTTTTCATTTACTTTCCTTTTAGTGAATGAAAGTGCTTTATGTTTGTCTTGAGTTTTGTTTTTAGTGTTTAGACGAAATGAATGGTAGTATTTCATATTCCATCTAGACATTCTAAGTGGCAAAAGAAAATTTGATAAACAAAGCAACTTTCATTTCTTGTTTTTAGAGTTGTTTTGAGTCTTGCATCAAGCATATAGTTGTCGCAATAGGATAGATTTGCATCTCTTTAGGCATACATAACTTTGTTAACTTTTGTGAGTGTGATGTGTGAACTAACGAAAAGAAAAGAAAAGTTTATTTTATTAGAAGTTTTCCTTGAACCCTATAGAAATTACTCTTCATCGAAAAACAAGGACAAGTGCACATGCATATAGTTAGGTTTTATTAACTTCTTTTGTGTCAAAAAAACACCACTAGTTTCACTTCCATCATCCCCTGACTTAAAGAACAACCCATTTTGAAATCAAGCGCTAACTAAAATTCACTAGAACTTTTTCTTTTAAGTTAAATACACCAACAAGTTTTAGGATTTTAGGGCCTTGGATTAGGCGAGTGGAGAGTTAACTCTCCAAGGCTGTTTAAACATCAAACATAGGAGTCTGAATAACGAGAGAAAATCCAATAGCGTTAGGAAGATCAGGAAAGCTCCGGATCTGGGAGTTAAGAACGAGGGTCTGTGAAGACAGGGAAGAGAGATACCCCCTCTCCTACTTGTCTGAACTTACCTCACGACTGTTCCCCCTGGCTTCTGTGACGAGTTGGTATCCATAGTTGCTACTCCTAGGGAACTACATAGGTGGCTGTGGAGGGGAATCCCGTGGCACCTGAGGTCGACATTGTATCACTCTCGACAGTACTACTAGAGGGCACCCTTGCGAAGCTTGGGGGCTTGCACCGGCACAGGCTGTTGTTAGGAGGTCAACGTAACTTCCTCTGTTACCTTCGCTGATAGGCATGGGCCCTCATCATCCTAGACTATCTTCAGAAGGCCCCTTATTTCACTTTCTCGTATTTTGGTGTCCAGTCCTAATCACCCGGAGCGGAAATACTTGGAAGTTATTTGACTGGCTGTATCTTTAGGGACTTTACAGTGGGTGCTTTGTGCTCTTAGTTTGCCTAGCTTTAAATTTTTTGAGTCTTTAGTTAGATCTTAAACAAGAAATTCAAAGTGGCTGACCAATCTCCTAGACGGTCTCGAAGACTTAATGGTCTTTCACCACCAAGTTTAGAGCCTTCTCCGAGAAGGCGCAGAGGTAATAATACTGGTTGGTTTCGTCCCATGGCAATTGACGCATCGGGGATTGATCCTCCTCTCGGGGGCATTAGTATTCAAGCAAGGCCTAGTACTTCCGCAGAACAAGAGAGGAACACTCCAGATCTTTCTCGAGTTCGCTTACAAGTGGAGGATAACATAGAGGTAGAAGAACTTTCAGAGTCGTTAGCGACTCCGAATTCTCCCCTACCGTCTAGTCATCCACACGTATTACAATACGTTGGGACTCCAACGCATAGACCGTCAAGTCCAGGTTACGCTACGCGCTTACCTTCGATGACCACTACTGGAAGCATGCCTTCTACAAGTGCTACGACTGTACAGACTCCCATATCTGTACAAGGGGGAGGAACTATTTCCATCCCCTCCGTCTCTTTAATCGGATCTTTTGCTAGCACATCTTTTGTTGGGTCTACCTCCATTCCGTCTACGAGTGGAAATTCCCAAACCAATGCTTTTGGTTCTGGATTCTTCCCATTTGACGCCCATTCACAGGGCATTCCTTCAGCTCCGTTTGGGGCTGCCACGTCCATGATGAGTGGATCGACTTCGTTCCAAGGTTTTCCGTTCAGAAGTGGTCATATACCACATTCCAACCCAACGATAGGATCCGTGCCTTTTTCTTCTATAGGACAAAGTAGCAATCCTTTCCAAGGTTGTAATAACCCTGGGCTAAGTAGTGCCGAAACTGGGAATCCATTTTTCGGCCAATATGGGAATAGGTCGTATACCACGGTTAGTTCATTCCAAAGTATTCCTCCCCTAGCTTCAGGTTGGAATCCATATCAAAGGTTATCAACTCCTTATAATCCTTTAGGAGGAAACTTTGCTGGGTATGGTGGATATGCGGCCGGAGTTGGTCAAACTCCGAGTTTTGCTGGGTCACAAGGCTTGCCTTTTGGTTCAGCAGGTTCTACTGGTTACTTCGGGCAGTCTGGTGCCTTACAAAATCTAGGTCAATCTTTTCAGAGCTTTGGGAGTTCCGCCCACTCAGGGTGGAATCCCCAAGCTCCTCCTAGACTTCCATTTCTGGCAACATTGAACTTGCCAAATCTCACTAAGTTAACCAACGATCCAATCAAGTACAATCTGGCCTGGCCTCCGGTCCCGACCAAACTCCCTTCGGACATTCCAAAATTCGAAGGGAAGAGTGGTGAGGACCCAAGCGACCATGTAACCACGTTCCACTTATGGTGCTCATCGAACTCCCTGATCGATGACTCGGTTAGGTTGAGATTATTTCAATGCACCTTGACTAGTAATGCGGCCAAATGGTATATAGAGTTGCTTGGGGGCAGATTTACATCAATCGCTAACTTAGCCAATATTTTCTTAAACCATTTTCAATTGCCTGTCCGGTATGATGCCGGAACCGAACTACTGGCCACTTTTCGTCAGGATAGGAAAACTCACGTTTCTGATCATATTCAGGAATGGAGACGGAGAAAGAGGCTCATTAAAGTCGAAATCCCTCCGGAGTACTGTCTCGAGTGGTTTTTGAAGTCTTTGATACCTAAGATCTCCAAGGATGTCTCCATGTCTGGGGTCTATTCTGAGGAGTAGGCCATTTTTAGGGCCCAACAATTAGAATTGATCTACTCTCAGTCTGGGATCCTACAAAAGTACTTGCCAGATGATCCTAGGTCTAAGGTTGACGTAGCTAAGCCGAAGCCAGGTCCCCACACGGATGGTATTGTTGGGTCGGTAGACACGAGTACGGTGAACTTGTTGAATCAATTGCAGCAGTTGTCTTTATAAACTGATTCTAACGACCAAGTCACATTGTCTAACCCTACGGCTTCCCAAAATTCTTCGATTAATGTTGTCCAATCTGATAACCCCAAAGGAAATCAAAATTCCATCGGGAAAAAGAAAGGAAGAGGTAAGAAAAAGAACTAGGATGGGAATCCTAATGCAAATAAATCTGGCAATAATGCTGGTGGTGGTAGAAATGAGTCGAAAAATAAAGTCAAGTTTCCATGCAAGTTGTGCAGTGGAGACCATTTAACTCATATTTGCCCCAATATTGAAGATGCTCACTGCTTGTTAGGGCAGTAAGGGACTTCTAGTTCCCAAGCTGTGTTAACCAACCCTTTACCCCAAGGGTAGCAACTTCTTGTTGGCGCGAGTTCAAACCCTGGAACCTCCGCAGGGGGTAACCAGGAAGGGGACAAGTCATCAAATGTTTTCATGATGGGTTCTCACGCTAATGTGGCCACACAGTCACGCGATTATGGTGAAGGTGAAACTTCCAAGGGTAAGTCAGTTCCCGAAACTAACAACCCACTTCATATTGAGAGATCTTCTGTTGAGACTATACCACAGGTACCAAAAGGTTCCGCTAAATGCGTGACTATCAACCCTAATATTAGGGCAGCCCATAATTACTCCATTGTGGAGGATCTGGCTCAAATTCCATGTGCTATGTCCACTTTAGAAGTTCTCCAGTCGTGTCCTGCTCAAAGAAGTGCCTTGCTATCGGCAATGGGGGCAGTGGATCCAAGTAATTCCTTAGCTCCCACTTTTGATATGAATAATGCCAAAAAAAGACTTCCCCATCACATGGCTTTCCAGATAAAGTCTACCTACCAGAAAACGAATATTTTTCAAACGGTTATAGATGAGGGAGCTTCCATGTGTGTCATGTCTATGTCATGCTGGAAGGCTATTGGATCACCGTCGGTTGTTCCTTCACCCACCCTCTTGACAACATTTGATGGTCATTCCCATAGGCCATACAGGATATCCCAACATTTCCAATATGTGTTGGAGGGAAGGTCGTTAATATTGAGGTAGAAGTCGTAGATGCTAAACTAGACCATAATCTCCTCTTAGGAAGGAACTAGGTATACAAAATGGATGACGTTGTTTCGACTCTGTTTTGTGTCATTTGCTTTCCTCATGAAGGGAAAATTGTCAAGGTTGATCAATTGGATTATTCTCCAGTCGATCCTTGAGAAACTTCGGACTCTACTATTCCCTTAGTGGATAACCCCCGTCCGCCTACTCAGAATTTAGGAGTCGGGATGTACTCTTCATTAATGGGTACATTTGATCTTCCCCCTCCTACGGCTAGAATAGATACAATTTCATCCTCCAGGGACCCTTTATGGAGAGAGTTTGTTCAAAATCCTTATTCTTCGGATCCTAGAACCTTAGCTTCATCTGTGTCCATATCGGATGACAATAAGGTAGGTGGAATAGAATCTCTTATGTCTGTAGTAGAACCTAGATGTGAATCTATCTATAGCTCTGCAGATAACCATTCTACTCCTTCCTCTGGGAAAGAGATAGATGGTGATGTGGCTCATTCTCAGACCCTTGATTCCACTTATGCATCGGATTGCTCGGACATTGTTTTTCCATCGGATGAAGCGATATTCGAAGCAATGACGACTGTAGATCGACCTTTGGGAGATTTACATTGTCGGTCACATTTTTATTCCCCTATGCATGAAGTCAAATCTTGGTCCTCCAGTCCGACTAGCGATGTTTGTATGGTCCCTTTGGCTCCAACACAGTTATTTTCCGAAGGAAGTATGTTGATTGGTTTGATCATAGTACCTATAAACATCTCTAGGAGCAAGTTGGCGAAGCCCCCTGACGGGCTCTACCTCAGGAAGTACTTTGCTTAGTTTTGGCCAAGCAATGGATTCTTTGTATATTATGTATATTTGTACATATATCATCAAGAATTTTGTGATGTCAGCACTTTTTGGTCTACTGTTGCAGGTGTTGATGGATGACTTGGTCTATTTTGGGTTCGCCGATGGTGCTAATCAGCACACTCGGAATCTTGCTTCCGCAGCTTGGGTACTCTATTATCCAACTGGTCAATTGATGGTATCAAGAAGCGTATGCATTGGTCCTGCTTCAAATAATTTGGCTGAGTATACTGCCATTATTAATTTACTATCCGAGGCAATCTCTTATGAGATTGACTCGTTTGTAGTTTATCTCGATTCTCAATTGATAGTGTCTCAATTAAACAACATTTATCGGATAAGGGATACAAGTTTATATCGCCAATATTTAAGGGTGAGGTTGTTGCAAAGATCATTTGTTTATATTAATTATTTTCACATTCCAAGATCTCATAATTGTTTAGCTGATTCTATCGATAATCAAGCATTAGACTGGAACATCAATCATTCATCATAAAATCAAAC
>APFE031391287.1:67947-94085 GCA_000404065.3 Pinus taeda
TAAAAAAATATAAAACTCCTTATTTTCGGGCGGAGATCGCGGGTTTTACCTGCTAATCACCTGTTAGTGCTCGTGGCCCAACTGTTCCCAACCAACTCCCAACTAAAAAACTACTTTGGGAGTGGTATAAAAATACATCAAAGTGAAGGCCTAAAGGAGGAGAGAAGAGAGAGAAAGGTTATTATACTGAAATTTTTCCCCTGACTAGGTCTGAAGACCCTTGTGCCTTCTGCACTTCCTCCATTTGTACGAGAAACCCTTGTTTCCTTGTGTGTTGATGTTCATCCACTAGTTATGGCATCATGGAGTGAGTCTTGGAAGGAGATATGCTAAAGGCTTGAGGCTGGACAGATCTGGAAGGAAGCTTTGCTTGGAGCCTGCGAAAGGTTACTCAGGTGATATTACTCCTTTTGTGCATTCTATTTGTCTATAATAAAGAAACACATCTTGGTTCCCGATATGCTTCTTCTTTATGTTTATGATGTTCATGTTTGAATTCATATGTGAATGGTTGTTTAAAGTTCATAACTAACTACCTTCAATTATAACATGAAGATTATTTCTTTATAAGTCTTTGTCCATATACTCTTTTATTCTTTGGAATTAGTTGTTTTACAGGACAAAGGAGCGAAAGGGACTTGAAGAAGGGTTTGGACTCTTAAGGAACTTCTTGAACGTAGGACCTGATGTATACCCCTCTTACTATAGAATTTGCTTATCATAGCATAATGGCTGTGTGAATGTGTGTTTCTCTGTTTAGATAACTTTCAATCTGCTAGGGTTTCCACCCAAAAGCCCTAGGGGAGCAAATCCCTCAACAGATAGGCTGTTGATCAAGCAGACTCTGAGTAACTCTTTCAAACCAATATTTTCATTGAGGCTTAGCCTCCTTAACCTAAGAGGCCTCTCTCACTAGGTTTAGGGTTTTTGATTAATAATTAGATGGCTAACTCTAGGAACAAAATGAACAAAAGTACAATTGGTTGGCTAGTTGAAAATATGATTAGCGAATACCTATTGGGCTATGGAGTCAAAATAATCTTCAACAAAACAACATGATTAACAAACATGTAAGTCAAGGCACTTAGAGTTTAGGTTTATGAATAAAATAGTAACACAATGAAACAACATAGTTTATAAGCATGTGAAGGAAGTTAGAGCATTTTCCAATGAATTCTAAGTATCATAAGCTCATACCACTGCAAATAAGTAATTGAACAAAGCCATAAGAACATCAAACACATAAACTCTTTGTGAACCTTGAGTAGTCAAATTGATCTCTGTATTAAGTATGAAAAGCATAGTTTCTTACAATAACACAATCTTTCCTTTACTAATGAAATTTCCAACCCTAAGGAATTCGATTTTCAAGCTTAATATAGAACTTTACATCATTGGATACTATCATCCACCTTTGGAGGAATTTGAATTCCTAACTTAGACACCTACCTATTCAAAACAAACTATTTAATTACAACTTGACAACTAGTTGTCTTGTAAGAGTCCTAATACAAATAGGAGTAAAACTCCTAAAAAAAGCCTTCAACACCCTTATCTGAGTCTTTAATACATTCTTTAATCAGCTTCCAACCCTATCCTTGAGTTTGATGATGACCATGATGTTGTTGCAAAACATGTTATATTATGCCTTAACTGCCCTAAAAATCAGGAGACAAAGTTCCTCTTTTTTAGGCCCTTAACCCTTTGTGTTTATCTTCAAACCGTTTTCTGCTGGTGTATAGGTGTCTTGCATTAGTAGTTAGTTGAAACATCATTTTCCACCAGTGCAAAAGGGAACTCGAGCATGTGGCTGAAAACATGATTGTGCTTACGAAAATACTTTGCTTTCGTAGCACAGCCTTCATTTTACCTATGGAGTACTCCTTGAAGCTTTGCTACCTGCACCCCTGCCATCTGAGAGTTCACACATGAGTCCATATCCATTAGAAACTTCAAAATTTGGAACTGATCCAGCATTCTCCCCACAATGCATCTATAAGAGCCACATGATAATCTTCAACAATTTCGCAACGCGCTATGAAACTATTGTGTGTGTTCTTTTTCAACACGACCTTCAAAAATCTGTGGCTTGGGATATTTTTCCAAAAATTTGAGAAGACTGATGTATTAACCAAAAATCAAAATCACATCCTTTCATATATGTTCTTTTTTGCAACTGCTCTTCCTTTATATTCCAAAATTCTTTTATGTGCCAAAAACTATTTTAATACCTTCACTTCCTTTCTTCAACACCTTGTTTCATCATTGTTGTAGACCCTTTTCCAGAGCAGTTAGTTGTATTTCCAGATCTTCAATTTTCCTCTTCAATCCCTTGTTTGTAGCTCTAAGCTGAGTATTAATTTTTCTCACAAATTTGGCTTCTTTGATTGCTTGGACAATCCAGGTAAAGTATTGTTGTTCATTCTTAACTATTTCTGGTTTGGGCACTCTTTCAACCTCCCAGAGAGCCTTCATCCTTTTGAAGTTGGTCTTTTTAGTAGCATGTTCTCTTTCTCTCGCCCTTAGTTTAGCAATTTCATTGTTGGCAGCTTCTAACCTTTTTTCCATGGCTTCATAACTGGCCTTTTGCGTTTCAGTAGTAGAAACTGTTTTTTTGTCTCCTTCAAGTCTTGAAGATGGTAATTCTAACTCTTCTTGAACAACAAAGGCTTCTTCTCTTCTCTACAATTCAACATTGGACTCTTGCAGCTTCTTGGATTGCCGGGTTAAGGTTTTTCTAGGTTTTAAAACAAAAGCTGCAACCTCATCCTTAAATTCCAGTTTTTTTGGAGGATTTCACTTTCTTCGACTTCATATGATAAACTTATGTCACATTTTCCTACACCAAAGGGGATTCTGTAATTTCAATGGCCCTTAAGATATCACTTAATTCACCCTTTAAGCTTGAACCTTCTCCTGAAATCACTGTTTTCCCCTTTTCCTTTGCAATCTGGCTCCTAGTAAGTCTCCTTTGAACTAGTTTGCTGGATGACTATTCTGGTGTTTCTCCTTTAAGTTTAGATATCTTTCCCTTGGCATATTTAGGAGTTTCAATAATGACTACTGGACTTTTAACTGCTGAGGGTTCGCTTGCTTGTTCTTTCACCTGCTTCCTTGGCTTTAATTTAGCATACCTTTTTCCCTAGTCATTGCAGACTTGCTAGCCTCTGCTGATGAAGTTTCTTTGACCCCAGACCTAGTACCTTCACCTTGCTTTTATGTTCCAAAGTCACATACAAACAAAAACGAAGACCGATATTTTTTGACCCATTTGAGTTCATGTAACACTATCAATTTAATTAGGCGATGATGAAATAGGGAAGTCTCACACCCTTGGGACTTTAGCTGAACTTTATCTGCCATCTTAGCTATACTTTGAAATAAGAAGTAAGGCAAATCTAGAGAAATCATACCATTAAAATGCAAAAGTAGTTTAAAATGATATGAGTAAACCTTTTGATATCCGCCTTCAAAGGTGAAATAACATTGAATGTTAAAGAGTAAATTGGTATAGTTCTCCTTGATGTAATCTTTGGGAACTGCCTTGGTCAGGTCGGTTTCTAAAAATTGTGACTTCAGGAACACCTTACATGGTTCCATGTTGAATCTAAAGTTCTTGAACCAGGCCTCTTTCCCCCTAGGAATTTCGATCACCAACGCTATAACCTCTGGAGAAACTTGCAAATCAAGCATTTCGACCTTTGTCCTTAAACCAGTAAAATGAAGTGAAAACTCCTTGGTTACCTCCATATGCTCTCCCTACAATTTCTTGTAAAACTTCTAGCACCCTACTTTCTTGAAAGCCTCCACGAATGCTTTGTCTCTGCTTAGGACCTTAGTGTTTTTTGGCTCGATTCTCAAACAATGGCCAGACTTGTGGTGTTTCTTCTCCTCTGTCATCTTTTCTTTTGAGTTCCTGTAACAAAACCGACTTATTTTGAAACTCGATTGATCGGCCTCACTTGAATGATAATCAGCCTCACCTGAATGATGGATGAGGAAAACCTTGCTGAATAATTCCCAAATCTTATTGTCGAAAATAACTCTGTTTCATGGGTTTGCATGCAAACTAAGACGATGAGACTAGCTAGCTTCTTTGAATTTTGAAATTATCATTCATAAAGACCCCTAAATTCGAAATGATGAGTTTGGAGTGGTGGCATGCTTGTGGAATGACTTGTAACTGACACCTAATCATGAAAATTCTAATGGGTTTTTATCGAATTGATGTTTGACAACACTGTTTTTACGAATCTGCGCTTTCGTAGAGCACTATGAAAAGCGCTATGAAAAGAGTAGTGTTTTCGTAGTTTCAGAACTAATTTCAAAGTTTTCAAATTTGCCTTGAACTATGAGTTTCTAATAGGGCCTTGGGACTCATGAAACATAGGAAAGGGATATAAGACTTTATTTGGACATAAAAGAAAAACTAAACCTTTGAGACATCTTAACCTAACACCTAGCCACTAAAGCATAAGATGACTTGACACTCATCTAAGACCATGAAAAAGAAAAAGTAAACTCCTTCTTTGGTGATAACAACAGCTTCACTTGGGATAGTGTACCCCTGTGGCACACTAAGAACTCATAGATCTAGTGCTATTCATTTTTGGTAAAATAGGAAGACTTTTATTTGACCTCACAAGCATCTTCTTCAAACTGTTAGTCCTTCAATCAAGCTTAAGCTCTCTATTTCAACTTTTCATTATTAGCAACAAAAAACTGATAAAAATGGAATATATACAATGTCATGGGTAACTGATGAAATTTCAGTAGGTATAATGCTTTAAGAGCCTAGCATTGACAGACCCTCTAGCATATGATCCTCCATCAATTTCCTACTATATATAAGTGTTGTTTCCATAAAAACCAACAATCTTAAAAGGACCTTTCCATAAATTCTCAAATTTACCATGCTTTCCCTTTTCCTCAATTTTGGCCTCCCACTTCAGCACTTTGTCTTGTATTTGGAAACTGTCTTCTTTAATCTTCCTTTCAAATGTTCTTTTAATTCTGTTTTGATCATGCTGATGATTGTCATAGATTTCATTCCTTTTCTCCTCCAACACTATCAACTGGTTTATCCTCCTCTGAATGGCATTTGGCTCTTCTTCAAGTCCTTGAGTTAACTTCATGACTGGTACCCCTAGTGATGTCAGAAAAACAGCGTCGGCACCATAAACTAATTCATACGGTGAAGTCCCAATTGACCTCTTTGTACATATCCTATCAGCCCATAACGCGTACTTTAGCTTTAAGTGCCAAGATTTCTTGTTCTCCTACAATACCTTTTTGATGATTCTAACAATGCTCTTGTTTGATGATTCAACAAGACCATTTCCTTGTGGATAGTAGGCTGTAGAGTTTCCAAGAGTAATGTGATATTGATGACAGAAATTAATCATTTTCTTAGACTTGAAATCTTGATCATTATCTGTTATAATCTTCATGGGGTAGACAAATCGAGACAATATATTATTCTCTAGGAAAGAAACAATTACAGAATCATTAGTTTTCCTTGTTGGAATTGCCTTTATCCATTTGGTGAAGTAGTCTGTTGCTGTGAGAATCCAGCGATGTTGTCCTGATGATGATGGATGTATTTCTCCAATAAAATCTAACCCCCACTACTAAAAAGGTGCTTCTACATAGATAGGAACCAAAGGTAGAGGCACAAGTTTTCTTCTTCCTTCAAAAATTTGGCATTCATGACATGCAACAACTCTTTTGTAAACATTGTTGGCCAAAAATACCCTGCTCTTAGGATCTTATTTTCTGTAGCCTTCCAATAATGATGTCCTCCACAATCACCTTTATGGAATCCTTCAATGACCCATTCAGCCTCTTCTTCAAGTAAACAATTAAGCAAAATTCCTCTTGTATCATTCCAAAATATATTTATGTCAAATATAAAATATCTCAAAGATTTCAGCTTAACAAACCTTTCTCTGGATTTTGTTAGATCAGTGGGAGCTTTGTGATGTTGTAAAAAATACCACATCTTTGTACCAATTTGAAACAAGATATTTCTCATCAATTGGAACCATATCTTCCTCATCATCAGAAATTTCTGATATTTCTGCATTCAGATTTATGTCAAGAAAATCCAAGTTTGACTGAGTCATTAACTTTGCCAATCCTTTGTCCCTTCATCAATTTGGTTGGTTTGATATCTATATCATATTCCAGCAATTTTGCAATCCATTTTCCCCTTTTTCCATTAGGATTTGCTTGAGTTAGAATATCTTTCACCACAGTATTTGGAACATATGCCACAACATGAGAATGCAAAATGTAAATTCTGAAGTCTTTAATGGCATTTACCAAAGGATAAGCTTGTTTTTCTAGAATATTATATTTCAGCTCAACATTAGCTAATGTTCTACTAAAGAAAGAGATAGGTTGTTCAATACATTGCTTTCCCTTTTGAAGCAAAACTCTAACAATGGTGTTTTCAAAGGCAAATGTAAAAACCATAAATTCCTTTGAGAAATCTGGACTGATGAGTACTGGTGCTTGTGTGAGTACCTTCTCAATTTGCTCAAAACAATTCCTTGCTTCAGTTATCCATTTAATATCAACTCCTTTCTTTAACATCCTTGTTATATCTTTGACAATCTCAGCAAAGTTAGGAATGAAACGCCTAACAAAATTCACTTTTCTAAGAAATGATTGAATTTCTTTCCTACTTCTTGGAAAATATACCCTTTTAATGGCATCAACTCTATTAGGATCAATCCTAATTCCATCTTCAGAAAGATATGACCAAGTAATTTGCCTGAAGTTAAAGCAAAGATTCTTTTAGTAGGATTGAGAGAGATACCAAACCTTCTACATTTCAGCGAAATTTTTTCTAGGTGCTTCAAGTGATCCTCTTCTTTCTTTCAAAAGACTTTGATGTCATCAAGATAGACAACCACCGTCTTGTCCTTTTCTTCAAAAAAAGCAATGTCCATTGCTCTTTGAAAAGTAGCTCCCGCATTCATGAGACCAAAAGGCATCTTGGCATACATGAATGTGTCCCATGGTGTTGTGAAGGCTATTTTCTCTTGATCATCCGAATGCACAAGAATTTGATTGTACCCTGAGAAGCCATAAAGCATAGACATTCTTTGTGAACCAACAATATTTTGCAGAATTGAATCCATCTTGGGAAGAGGATAGTTTTCCTTTAATGAAGCCTTATTCAAATTTCTGAAATCAATACAACTTCCGATTTCTCCACTCTTCATTCTAACTGGAACCAAATTTGCAATCCAATTTGAGAATCTGATTGGGACAATGATTTTAACATCAAAGAGTTTCTTAATCTCCTTTTCAATCAACGACATGAGAAGGGGTTTAATTCTTCTCAACTTGTGTTTGAATGGTTTCTCATTTTCTTTAATAGGAATAGTATGCTGAATAATGGAAGGATCATACTGTTTTAAGTCAACATAACTCCAAGAAAAAACATCAAAAAACCTCTTCATCATCTCAATATACTTGAATTTCATATCAACTGAAAGAAAATTTGAAATTTTGATCATCTTAGGTAAAGTTGATGTACCCAAATTACAACTTTCTATTTCCTCTTCATCAGGTTGTATCTTAGGATATTTGGACACATCATTCTGATCAAAAAGTTTTTCAAGAGGAATAAGACTCTTTGGTATTGAATTATTCTTTAATTGCAAGAATTCAGAATTTTCTTTAGACTCAACAAGCATGTTTTGTTGATCTACTTGAGTACTTTCAAATTATTCTTTCAGCTCAATAAAATTCTTTACCTATTGATCATCTTCAAAAACTTTCCAATTGGTGATATTATCTAGTATAGCTAGTCTGTGACCAACTTCAATCTCATATTTCTCATAAGAATGAATAGGAATGACAAAATGACTTGCCGAAACAGCAAGAGAATTAGCAATAGAATTTTGGTCTCTAGTTTTGATAGTGAAAGAATATGCTTGAAAATTTTCGAACATGTCTAAAACTAGATTTCTGTATGCTCTCATTCTTACATCCTTTTTTTGATAGACACCCTCAGCTTTCCTAATAACCAATTCATAATTTCCAAAAACAGAAATACTCTGAGCCTTCATTCTTACCAAAACATCTAGACCCAAAATCAAAGATTCATATTCAACCATGTTATTTATGCAATCAAAATTCAGTTTATAAGAGTAAAAATTACTCTCATTACTTGGACTTGTGATCCAAATTCCTGCTCCTACCCCTTCTTTTCCTGCTAATCCATCAAAGTACAAAGACCACCATCCCTTCATGTCTTTATCATTTTCTTGCTAATTTTCTGAGTGCTGATTTTCTACTTTCATTTCTTCCATTCCACTATCAACTGACTCATTAAAAAGAATGGCAGATCCAAGCTCAGTATCAAATGAATAAATAGGAAAGTTCTGAGGTTTATCTTTTCTTCTTACCATATAAGCCATTCTAGTCTCCCAATACAATCTCCTTTGTTCACCAAAAATAGGAAGGTGGCATAAGTGAGGTCCATCTGCATTGTGCCTTTGATTTTTTCTGCCCATGATCTTGATAGCAACAGCCCAAACTTTGGTGGAATATCAGCCACAACAATGTCCATAACAATTGTCTTTGCTGGGATTTGTGTTATACCAACAACAACATCTTTGATCAAACCGATACATTGGACTCTTTTTGAGTCAAAAGAGAATAAATCCTTACATTGTCTTGTTACTTGTAATCCTAACCTCTCCATAATTACTTTGGGCATGAGATTATGAGAAGCCCCTTAATCCAACATGTTGAAAATGCAACAAGATGATGGAGCTTAGTGAAATGAAGTCGCCTTCACTAAGTGGGCCCACATGCTATTTTTGGCGTAAGGTCTATTTTTAGACTATGTCTATTTTTAGACATATGGATCATGGTCTATGAGTTGCAGGATGCTATTTATGGATGATTGGTCATGTTGGTAAAAATAGATGGACCTCTATTTTTAGACATATGGGCGGAGCCTATTTTTAGACTGCCAGTCAAAAAATAGAACAGTCAAATATTATTAGCTCTTAATAATATTTGGACTATAAACATTATCTTATCCTCTTGCAGCACTTCAGTTCGAGCTACGGATCTGGCACATGCAACTGCCAGAAGGAAATACACTTTTCCTATAGGTTAGTTGAGATATTGCATGAAGGACTTCAGTTAGAACTCAAGTGATTGAGTTTGGTGGAGTTGAATGAGGAGTTGATGGGTTGTGTTCAGTTTGACTTAGTTGAACTAGTTGTATTTAGTCTAACTAACAAATACAATAGTGATGAGTGGTGTGAATTAATAATTAATTAATTCACTAATTAGTAACTCATAAATCAACTAAAGAATACATCAGTTAACTCAATACATGGACAATTCAGTGGAGACAAGTGTTAGAGGTGAGTGAAAGGGCAAGACGGCTGTCAGTTGTGACTATAGTTGTGCATGAGATTTGCACAATCAGTGGATTGAGATTGCCAATGAGGATTGCGTAGTGAAACACAAGGGAAATACAAGTTTGGATCAGCCATTCTCATCTATTCTCATGCAGGATTGCGCAGTGGAGGCAGGCAAGAAGCGAAGGAGATTTGAACCTGTGATTGATTCAGATTTGAGCTAGTTTGTGTGTAACAGGTGGAGATAGTACTGAGTACTTGCGAGGAGTATTGTACTATGTATTGTTACATGTTCTCAATTAATATAATATATAGATAGTTGAGGGATTTTCAGCTGTATTCTTTCCCCATGATACACTGTGTTGATATGGGTGATTGATGTTTCAATGTGCGCGTGCAATTGTTTCTTAATTCCGCAAAATTTATGATCAATGTAGAGGAGGTTATGTATTATGCATGATTCCACAAATAGTGTATAATCAGGATAATCTCTGTGAATAAGTGTTATATTATTCAAAATTTCTACACAACATAGCATTATGTAGAGTCATATCATGAATACTAATGCTTACATAGAAAGAAGGAAACTCTTCATTTTGATCATCTTCTAACCTTGGACCCAAATATATAGTAGGACTATCTTCTTGGACATTTAAAATATCATGAGCTTCTAGTTGTGAATTCAACATCTCAACAATCTTGCTTCTATATTTATTTACCTTGAGAATCTCACTAAAAGGTACTCATATTTTAACCTCTGAAATTTCACTCTCAAGGTTGAAAACAGAAACAGATTTTTCAGTTTCTTTGCTAGGAGGAGGGAGTTGAGTGTCCTTTTTACCAAGTGGAGAGTCTTCCTTACCTTCAGTAACCTTTGGGGTATCTTTTTTGGCTTCAACGACCTTTGAAGCATCTTTCTTAGGCTACGCTTTGTTTGCAATAACTGGCACATTTATGTTTCTAAGATTGTATTGTTTTTGCATCTCAAAGATAGCATGTTGATACCCTTTAAAATAATCTGAAGGCTCTTCCCCTTGATTGGTCAAACCTGACTCATCATGTTCTTATTTAGTCAAGAAAATTCTTGACACCTCTTTGTCCAGACAATGGATAGATTCTTCAGGAATTTCAAGATCATCTTCTTCATCAACCAAATTTTGCTAAAAAGGAGATCTCGCTGGAGGATCAAGTTGTTGATTTCGGTTTTCTCTTGGTCTTTGTTGGTTTTGAGGTCTCCTGAATTGAGGGTTTCTAAATTCTCCATGGTTTTCATCATTGAGTCTAATTTATCTTCAGGAGTTGAAGAGGAAGGTTTCTCTTCTTCTTTCAATTTAGCTTTTCCCATTTTGACCTTTTGGCAGCTATCATGTCTACCTCAAATTTAACAGCATTACTCTACATTTCAGCAAGTGTAGGTGATTCTCTTTCTCTCAACAAAAAAAAAAGTTATAATCAAAAGCTTCAGCATATCTCATCTGTGCATAAGCCTCTAGAGGTTTCAACTGAGTTGGAATTGAGCTAAACACTTTATTGAATCTTTTTGAGAAATTTTGAATAGTTTCATCATGTGATTTTCTAGGGTTGTTATACTCAGTAAGTGCTTGAACTGGGTTAGTTCTATTTCCCCATTTTCTTAGAAAACTGTCTTCAAATTCAACCTAGTTTCAAATGCTTCTCGAGGTAACAATTTTAAACCATTTTCTAATTTCACCAATAAAGGTCTGTGCAAATAGTCTTAGCTTCACGTCCTCATCATCAACTTCCTCTCTGTTAGCAAAATCATTAAATCTGTCTACATGTTCTTCTATTCTAATTTCTTCATCACCACCCCATGTTGGGATTCTTGCAACATATTTACTAAGAATATCATGCAAAACAGCAGGAAGCACAAGTGGGGCATACCTAGCAGGTACAACCACGATTATAGGATGAACAGAAGTGACAGGGACAATAGGAATAGAAGATGAAGAACCAATATGAGGAGGACTACCTGGTTTTTGTAAGCCACTATGAATAGCAGAAACAGAAGATGAAGAACTGATACGAGGAGGACTACTTGGGCTCTGCAAATCAGTGACAAATGTACTCCAATTTGGAAGAGGTAAACCATCCTTAGATTTCAGCAAGACTTCAAATGGGTCAAGATATTTCAATTTATCTAGAGCCTCTTTTTCTAACAATAGCGCAAAGGTAACAACTTCCCAAAACTCTTCTTTATCTTCTTGTGTTATTAGGGCTGAGGTGTCAATTCCTCTCTTTTGCAAATCTAAGATAATAGAAATGAGTTCTTCTTCATTTTCTGATCTAAACAACACTTCATGAATTTTATCATCAACTATTTTGTCTTTAGGACTTCTTGAGAATTCAGAGAGCAAATATTTTGAATAAGATGGAGTACCTGATATTTCTGAAAATCTTTGACTTCCTCTTGAAACAGTGTCCGGATTGTCCATAGGAGTAGGTGGATTGGGGTTAGGATTGCTCTGTGTATATCTCCTTCTCAAAGCCACCTTTACATATTTGAGAATATATGGAGTCATCAAGGTAGAATGCAGCCTCGAAACGTTTTATGAGCTCCTGCTACCTTTAGAAGTTCAGCTTTTTGATTTTGGGAATGAGTAGTCTTCAGGCTCCCGGCAGATGCACCAAAATGTTATCACAAAATTTGACCTTGATAGGCTGCTGATCAAGTAGACTCTGAGTAACTCTTTCAAACCAATATTTTGTTTGAGGCTTAGCCTCCTCAACTTGAGAGGGCTCTCTCATTGGGTTTAGGGTTTTTGAGTAATGATTAGATGACTAACTTTAGTAAAAAATTGAACAAAAGTACAACTGGTTGGCTGGTTGAAACTATGATTAGAAAATATCTATTAGGCTATGGAGTCAAAATAGTCTTCAACAAAACAACATGGTCAGCAAACTTGGAAGTCAAGGCACTTAGAGTTTAGGTTTATGAATAAAATAGCAACACAATGAAACAACACAGTTAACAAGCATGTGAAGAAAGTTAGAGGATTTTCCAATGAATTCTAAGTATCACAAGCTCATACCACTGCAAATAAGTAATTGAACAAAACCATAAGAACATCAAACACATAAACTCTTTGTGAATCTTGAGTAGTCAAATTGATCTTTGTATTAATTATGAAAAACATAGTTTCTTACAATAACACAACCTTTCCATTACTAATGAAATTTCCAACCCTGAGGAATTCGATTTTCAAGCTTAATATAGAACTTTACATCATTGGATACTATCATCCACCTTTGGAGGAATTTGAATTCCTAACTTAGACACCTATCTATTCAAAAAAAACTATTTAATTACAACTTGACAACTAGCTATCTTTTAAGAGTCCTAATACAAATATGAGTAAAACTCCTAAAAAAAGCCTTCAACACCCTTATCTAAGTCTTTAATACATTCTTTAATTAGCTTCCAACCCTGTCCTCGAGTTTGATGATGACCATGATGTTGTTGCAAAACCTGTTATATTATGCCTTAACTGCCCTAAAAATCAGGAGACAAAGTTCCTCTTTTCTAGGCCCTTAACCCTTTGTGTTTATCTTCAAACAGTTTTCTGCTGGTGTATAGGTATCATGCATTAATAATTTGTTGAAACATCATTTTCCACCTGTGCAAAAGGGAACTTGAGAATGTGGATGAAAACATTATTGTGCTTACGAAAATACTCTGGTTTCATAGCACAACCTTCATTTTACCTACGGAGTACTCCTTGAAGCTTTGCTACTTTCACCCCTGCCATCTGAGAGTTCACACATGAGTCCATATCCATTAGAAACTTCAAATTTTGGAACTAATCTAGCATTCCCTCCAAAATGCATCTATAAGAGCCAAATGATCATCTTCAGCAGTTTCGTAGTGCACTACGAAACTTCTGTATGTGTTCTTTTTCAACACGGCCTTCAAAAATCAATGCTTTGGGAGCTTTTTCCAAAATTTGAGAAGACTAATGTATTAATCAAAAATCAAAATAACATCTTTTCATAGATGTTCTTTTTTGCAGCTACTCTTCCTTTATATGCCAAAATTATTTTATGTGCCAAAAATTATTTTAATACCTTCGTTGCCTTTCTTCAACACCTTGTTTCATCATTGTTGTAGACCCTTTTCCAGAGTGGTTAGCTGTATTTCCAGATCTTCAATTTTCCTCTTCAATCCCTTGTTTGTAGCTCTGAGTTGAGTATTAATTTTTCTCACAAATTTGGCTTCTTTGATTGCAGGGATAGTCCATGTAAAGTATTGTTGTTCACTGCTAACTATTTCTAGTTTGGGCACTCCTTCAGCCTCCCAGAGAGCCTTCATCCTTTTGAAGTTAGTCTTTTGATCAGCATGTTCTCTTGCTCTCGCCCTTTGTTACACAGTAATTTGTCACCATTTGTCACCGTCCCTTTTACCCCTCTCCTGCACCTTGAAGGACTCATTCCGGGACTTGTGAGAAGTGACAAGACTTGAAACCACTTGCATCATTCACCTCTGAACATGAGTTTCATATGCCCTGAAGACATCTCCTGCACCTTGCCTTTAAAAACAACCCTTTTTACATTAGCGCTGGCCCACTATGTTATGCCCGAGCGAATGGGGAAAATTCTATAAAAGGGGCATGCCATTAGCGCTCTGTCCTAGAGTTGCAATCGCGCCAACCTTTTTGGGCAAAATTTTGAACCAATCAACCTCTGAAAGTTCTATCCAACTCATTCACCAACTGAATCCAAGTTAAGTGAGGATGGTTTGGCTTCGAATCTCCTTGAATGGGAAGTAGTTTTCCACCATTCCATAGAAGTTTCCAAGTGATGAAGCCAAATCCATTATTGTTGTGGTTGATCTTATCCCTTCCTTTTCATCTATAAAATCTTGTCTCCATGGCTTGAGCAAGCTAGTTCTAGTTCTAGTTCTAGTTCTAGTTCTGGTTCTAGTGGCAATACTTGTGCTGAAAGGAAGATATCAAGAGATTAGAGTTGCAAGAGCCTTCTTTGTGTCCATAAGGCTTTACCTAAGTAAGGAGATCTTGTCACCAAAGAGAGAGAGGCTTGTCCCTCATTCCCTTCAAGCTTTGCAAGACTTGTGTAGCTGAGCACCCAGCCAAAGGAGGACTTGACGTCAGGACGTTGGTTTTATTCTCCTTTGTTGATTATTAATAATAGATGACTATCATTATGGTTCCATTCTCATTGTACTTGTAATGGTTGATGTTGATTTATATCCTTCCTGACTGATGTATAATTGCATATATTAGATTTCACGCTTGTGTTTGTGTTGTTCTCTTTGTGTGCAGGTGTCCATTCATGAAGATAGTGGAGGATTGTGACTGGCCAAGACAAAGGAGCATGGGCGACGTCTCTTCTACAAACGAAAGCGTTGGAACTCAAGTAGGTCTTCATCACCTACCTTTTATTTGCAATTAGGAACTTGCGTGATAGCATTGTTTGATTGTTGCTAGACCCATTCTGGGCTAGTAGGGATCACCTCTATCCATAGAGGGGATTTACCTCTCCAACAGTAGACATTTGGTGGGCAAGGGGTCTCAGTCTCACATTCCCCTTCTTTGTTATTTCTGACCATCAAGGTTTGTTATGGCTTCATCCTAGGGAAGATTGTGTACGAAGTGCAAAGACTCAGGCATAAGCAAGACATAACGTGCTTAGGAGCACATGATTTAGGTTTTTAATGTTCTTGTTAACACATGTGCCATTACATACACTTGTCCTTCTTTGGTTTTCGCTTGCTCAGGTCTTCTCTCCTGCCCATTTGTTCCTCTCACGTTGTTTTCCCTTTATAGCCATATGAACCTTGTCTTAGGGTGGCTTATTTTCAGCTTTATTCGAAGGGAAGTAGAGGATTTTCATTTGTCGTTCAATTCCTGGTTGCCAAGGTGGGAGCTATACACTTTCAACGAAGGTATGTATATGTACTACCCACCTTCACAACTCCTCTCTTGTTGACAATTCACTTGTTATTGCATGTCATTTCCCTTTGGAAATCTATCTAGTTCTTACAGGCACAAATGTTCTTTTTTTTGTTTCTTCGCAACACAGGGATGGGTCCCTCCTTTGAGTTTGTCATTGTGTTACCAACTGCGCCCCCCAAATTACTGACTTTGTGGGTATTTCATCCAGTTTCCCTATACTGGTATGTGGTGTCTAGTATCTTGGTACATTTTCAATCTAGTTTTAACAGTCTCATGGGTTGGGTTTTGGCTAATCTGAGTCTCCTACTTCCAATCATTGTTTTTCCTCTACAATTTCAGGGCTTTTGGGAGGCTGAATACGTAAGTCATTTTGGGTCACTCTTCCTTTCTATGGTTGATGACGCTCTCATTTGTGTTAGTCTCCACACTTCAGTAATTATACTTGTCAACCATCTCAGTCTCCTTCTCGTCCCTCCTCATCTTGTCTATACTCATATTCCATGTCACTAAATGAAACCCAGACAACGTCTTCCCAGTCGTATGGGTGGTGACTCATGAAGATTTTCCTCTCATTGTCGATGTCTCTTTGGCTAGAACTTCGTGGCTTATCACTTCGACTTCATCCCCCTTGAAGTGAGAAATTAGATTCTTCACTTGGAAGAAAGGGAGTTTGGAAATAAGTTATACTTCTCTGATTCTAAAATCAGTGGCAACAACTTTAGGTGGACTCCTGACCCAAGCAAGTTTCAAAAAATGAGACTCAATTTCCTTCGTTCAGTGATTGTGCATCATCAACTAGAAACCTTACTTCGCATGGTCATCCATGATAAGCAAATCGACAATTATTAGTTATTTGCAGGATAAGAGGAGATTAAACAAATTCTTCAGGATATTAGATACAATCTTGATAACATCATGGACAAATTAACTCAGGTAGAGCATTTTGGGGTGTTTGACTCAGAATTTGGATCAAAATACCCAACTTGAAGCACCAATAGTCATCAACGCTCCAACAAAGATTCTGCCCCAAGGCAATTCCAACTCCCTCTCTCTAGTTGTCATATTAAATTAATAGTTTTTCATGGTTTTTGGCACCTCTTTTTGCAAACAGGCTACACCTATATTTTCTATGCTTGTATCGTTTTTGTGTTGCTTTAGTATGCCATATGCAAGCATTAGTTTTTGTCTGGTTTGCTCTAAACACATTTATGCATTTAATTATTTATAGGCAATGCCTTGCCTACCTAGCTTGATCTTTTGTAAGTTTTTGCAAGTTTTTGAAAAATTTAGGAAGTTAATCCTGGGGTCTAAGGTTGTTATTGGTAGGACCTAAGATTGTTACTAATAAAATGATGAAATTTGTTCCCACTTATAGAACATGGGATCCCAGGGAATTCTTGAGAGATAAAAGTGGTCAATGTTATATCAATTTTTCACTAATATAGATACATTTACATAACTTACCTATCTATCTATCTATCTATCTATATATATATATATATATATTAAACAAATTTCATTACAATGCATAATAACTTGCAACATGTAAAAATAAATAAACATCTAAACAACCAAAATGAAAAATAATCTAAACACACAATTATGTTAATTACTGCTAAAAGCAAAATGAAAAATGCTCCAAATGGAAATACCTAAAAATATTTAGATGTATCAATAACAAGGCGACATATCTAGTGTTCCCCGCCACTTAGTTTCATTATTGAACTTTGAAAGGTATGAACGGATTTCTACATTTGAACATGAGTCTAATGTTTTGGTTTAGGAACCATTTCAATTAGAAAAAGTTTGCATTTGATTCTCCAAGCATTATATCGAGTGTATCGATGTATCATGACAACATTGTATTGTCCTACAAAACCAATGGAAGTTTTTTTTTTCTTTTTTTAAAAGTCATTATGTAAATTTTTTATTAGGGATCTATATCGATTTTTTTTTTGATTAATTAATTTATTTTTTATATATAATATATATATATATATATATATTTAATATTATAATATATATATATTTATATATATTATTTTATTTATTTTATTTATTCTCCAAGTGATATATCTTTGTGTCACAAAAATACTTGGAAGGGCCTAATGGTTAAGAACATGTGCTTAGCAAGTTCAAATTTAGAGTTGTTATGTATGTACACCTTCCTAGATTTAGTAGTCAAATTTTTGCACAGAGGTAAGTCCATTGTCTCACAGAAAAGAGAGTCTCATAAGCCAATTTGGTGTAGGTTTGGTTAACCTTAAAATCAACTTATTATTTATTAATACTGCTATATTACCATACAAATAAATAAAAATGAAAACTTTGTTAAACCCTTTCATTTATTTTAGAATAAATCTTTATATATATTAATAAAGATTTCATCGTTGTAACAAGTTACACTGAATTGCAATATATTTAATATGTTAGAGAGGGAAATTATGTTTTTAACCGTTATAGTGATTTATGAAGAATGCTTTTATCAATAAATGAAATCGTGAAATTTATTAAATTTTACTTTTATAAGCAAGTTAAATAGTAATAAAAGTTATATTTTTCTTATGAATTATTTTTTGGTAAGTTATAATTGTGAGAATTTTGATTTAAATTTTTCACGGATTTTAAAATATCTAAATAATGAAATTTTGAAAATGTTGATAAATTATTAAAATGTAATTTTTTTTTTTTACAGAAACGATTATGGGATTTCATTAAGTATTTGGCAAAAAGCCATAATTTCAGTTACAAAAGGTGAAACTGGTTTCTTGGCATCTCTCCAACCAACTGGACATGGCACATATGCTTACGAATCGCCTCTTTTTACAATTTTTCACATGAACTCTTGCTACTGATTTCCCAAGCTTATGAATGCATACAAACTGATTTAAAAAAAGACAGAAAAACATAGAAAATTTAGGGAATGGGTTCCCAAGAGATTTCATTATCTCTGAGAATAGTTCCAGCACCTAGCTGGGCTGCCTTATTTGCCTCTACATCTGCTTCTTTGTTGTTGTTTCTCAGGATATGAAAGAATTCCAATTTTAGGAGCTTTGTCATGCCTTTAATTCTTGTAATTGTCCTTGCAAGTTGAAGATCTGCTAAATTTGTGTTGGTCACCATTGCATTGATGATGACCTGGGAATCGCCGAAAACAATTGCTTCTGTGTGCCCCAGTTCTTTAAGCATTTTGATCCCTTGAAACAGAGCCATGACTTCAGCTTGTATGCTTGAGGAGTGGCCCAATCCCCATGCAAACCTGTGTATAGATGCTTCTTCTGGATTTATAATGAGTCCTCCTACTCCAGCCATTCCTAGATTTCCCTTGGCTGCCCCGTCAAAGAAAAGAGAGGGGAGTGTTTGCTTGGATAGCCAAGATTGAAATTCTTCTTCATTTTTCTTGAATTGCCAATCTTTGAGACATATAGGTGAGATTTCCGCTTTTTGGAAATTGAGGTTGAGCGCTGCTCCAAACTCAATATCCTGCTAGCGTAGATTTGTGTCATTACTTTTGTCTCTGAGCCACTCATTTAACTAACCTTTCACTGTATTTGCTACTAATCTGTAGTTCTGTTCCTTATCTCTGAAAATCCTTCTGTTCCTCTCCAACCAGATTTTCCAGCTGATGAATTTGGGTAGAGTAGTCCATGCTGCTTTGACTATCTTGTTTTTTGGACTTGGGCCTGGATACCTGGCCAGCCACCCAGCAAACAAGTCCGGGACAGAGTGGGGGAAGGTGGGCATAAATTTCGATGATCCAAGGAGTTCATGCTAGATTAGACCTGTGTAATTGCACTCCAGCGAAGGGTGAAGAGAAGATTCAAGACTTTCTTTGCATAGTGTGCATCTTGATGGCCCTAGAAATCCCCTTTTCTAAAGCCTATCATCTGTTAGGATTTTTTGGTGGCATAGCAGCCAGCAGAAATAATCTATCTTTGGAATGGTAGGGAAATTCCAAATACTAGTCCAGGGCGTCGGATTAGGAGGCACGTGAGGTCTCTCCATGATTTTGGCGTAGCCCTAAGCCACCCCAGATTAGGAGGCACGTGAGGTCTCTCCATGATTTTGGCGTAGCCCTGAGCCACCATATAACCAATCTGCTTCGGTCCCCAGCCTCTCGTGTCTTTTCTTCTTACGTGCAGCGGAGCTGCCCCATGGAGCATCTTCAATAGTGTATCATAGTCTGACTGCCACGGAGATGGAACTTTGATCGATTTCCAGCCAGACCAGCTGTCTCCACACCAATTCGATATGTCCCAGAGCGTTTTTATATTGGCTTCATCCATCCAAACCTTCAGCTCATTCCTAAGATTCGAGCTCACCAGCGGGAGCCTGTTCATTATGCTATCATCCCATATCTTGATGTGTTTTCCACTTCCTGGTATCCAGTAGGCATTGTCTCTTATTAGCGGGCCAATTTTAATAATTAGAGTGCTGAGGGGGGATTTGTTTTGGTCTTTGGGCTGCTCCAGGCACCGAAGTCTCTGACCTATGAAATATTTCCTCCACAACACCAGTTGAACCCATCCTGGCTTTGGAGCTATGATCTTGCAAATCAGTTTGGCTCCCATTGCTAAATTCTGTGTGCTTAGATTTTTATAGTTTAATCCTCCCTCCTGTAGCGGTCTGGAGACTATTTCCCAATTAACCAGAGAAATTCTCTTCTCATTATGTTTGCCTCCTTTCTAGAGAAATTTCCTGATTAGCTCCTCCATCCTCTTAATGATTCCCACCGACGCCAAAATAACAAAGAATTGAAATAGCGGCAGGCTGCTAAGCACGGATTTGATGAGCACTGATTTCCGGCAATGTTGAGCTAGGAGTGTCCCCAGGCCTGCATTTTTGTTTTGAATTTTTCTATCTGGGGATGCCAATCCTTTCTTATATCTCTCTTATGAAAGATGGGTAGCCCAAGGTATTTAAAGGAGGTCCACGATGTTGAAGCTGCAAAGCCTAGACATATGGCTATGGAACTTGCAGTAGCAGCTGAGATATTCCAACAGTAAACAGACACTTACCCCTGTTTAGTTCATTGCCTGATGCTTGACAGTAATCTTCCAGCACTTCTTTGAATTTGCTTGCAGACAGTTGAGTTGCAGCCCCTAGTAACAAGGTATCATCTATGAAGAGGGTGTGGTTGATGCTCTTAACCCCTCTTGCTATGCACATGCCAACTATATCTTGGTCTTGTTGCTTCTTGTTTAAATAGAAACTGAGGACAGAGGCCTGCAGCACAAAAATGAGGGGTGAGAGGGGGCACCCCTGCCTCAGCCCTCTAGATGCTTTGAAGAAGTCCGCAGCCCTGCCATTCACTAAAGCTGCAATCCAGGGTTCCGAAATACAAGCTCTGATCCACTTGATAAAATTTTGACCAAAGCCAAGTTTGTGCAAAATAGAAAACAAAAATCTATGTCTTACACGATCAAATGCATTAGCTAGATCAAGTTTAATGACCATACCTTTTTCTTTTCGACGAAGACTTGAATGAATCGCCTCTTGGACCAGGATGAAATTATCTACTAGCTGCCTGCCATGTATAAATCCACCTTGATTCTCCGGGATGATTTTGGGGAGGATTTTCTTCAATCTATTTGCTATTACCTTGGTAATCACTTTATATCCAAGTTACATAAGGATATAGGACATAATCTATTAAATGAGTTAGCACCTTTTTCTTTAGGGATGAGGGCTAGGAATGATGAATTTGTGCAGCCTCCGATTTTCTAACACTCTTGGGACTTCTGGATCATTTTAAAGAGCTCCTTCCCAACTATCTGCCAACATGTCTGGAGAAATCTGGGAGTGAAACCATTTGGACTCGGGGCTTTGTCGGGTTCCATTGCAAAGAGGGCTTCCCTAACTTCGTGTTTGGTGATTTTGCCTTCAAGAGCCTGGTTCATTTTTTAGGTGATGAGGTTGGGAACAACATCTAACAGATTGTCGTTTTGGCTAGTCTCCACGCCTTCACTATACATCTTCTCAAAGTGATCTGAAGCTACCCTCTTAATGCTGGAAAAATCTTTTATAGTGCAGTTATCTTTTTTTATTTTAGATATAGAATTGCGGCATTTCCTCGCTTGAACCTGCTTATGGAAAAAAGAAGAATTTCAGTCACCAGCTTTGAGCCATAGACTCTTTGACTTGAGCCTCTAGAATTCTTCTTCTGCTAGACAAGCCTTATGGGATTTTTGTTGTAGCTAAGATTCCTTGTCCAACTCTTCTTTGGTGATTTCGACAAATTCTAGGTAGAGGTGTTGTTTTTCCAGTTCCCTTTGAATTTTTATTTTTTATTTAATTATTAAATTATTATTATTATTATTATTATTATTATTTATTATTATTATTAATTTTATTTTTATTTTTTTATATTTATTTTTATTTTTTCTTAACCCAACATTTCAGCATCGCTTTTACTCTGTGAAGTTTTTCCTCCCAAACAAAGAAAGGAGAACCCTTGACTGGCTCTTTCCAGCAATCTCTAACCTTTTGCATGAAGTCTGTCTCTTTAGTTCATAGAGAGCTAAATCTAAAAGGGATAGGCCCCAGATCCTTGGAATTCAATAGTTCTAGGCTGATGGGCTTGTGATCTGAAACACTACTATGGAGAATGCGCATTCTAGTCTCTAACCCAAGAAGTAGGAAAGAGGTTTGCACAAAAAATATATCAAGTTTTGCCGCTATATGACCCGGTCCAACTCTCTTATTTGACCATGTGAACATGCCTATGACCGGCTTTATATCTAGTAGATCCCAGTCTTGCATGAGGTCTTCCACCCATTCTCTTGCCGGATCTCTGACTATGCTCCCTCCTCTTTTTTCTGTTGCGAGGAGGGTGAGATTTAGATCTCCTGCTATGATTATGTTTTCCAGATTTTCTAGATATGCTAGACTTTTGATGGAGTCCCAACAGTTTTTTTCTCACTTGCATTGTTAGGAGAATACACATTGAATAGAAAAATAATCTCCTTTGATTCTAAATGCTGCATATTTAGAAATATCCAATGGGTATTCAAGGACTCAGAGATTAATGAAAACTTATTTGTGTTCCAGAGTGATCCAAGTCCTCCCGATGCTCCACGGGCAGAGATTGCATGCGCTCCACTTTTATTCCAAAATTTTTTGCTTGCTTGGAGGAAAGCTGTGTCCTCCAATTTGGTCTCATGGATGAGGAGGATATCCGAGGCTTCTAATCTTATTAAAATATTCATTTCTTCTTCTTTAGCTGTGGTGCCCATTCCCCTACAATTCTAGGAGACTATCTTCATCATTTATTTTTGCCTTCATGAGCTCCCTTGGAGCCCTAGAATTGGATCCTCGTCATCTTCGGGGTTTTTGCTAGAATCTTCTCTAATGTTGGCTGGCTGCCCTGGAGCTTGTCCTTATAGGTTTCTTGTTCTCTTTTTTCCTTTGCAGACTTACATCCTCTTGTAGATCTTCTAGGAGAGGACTAGGATTCACCTATTTCCCCTTTTCCTCCAATTCCTCGGACTCATGGGTTTCTTCCTCCTCTTCTGATATCTTCCCTTTGGATCTCTCTGGAATACTTTTGATAGAGGGGGAGGCTTTAGAGGGAGAGGCCTCCTTTGGGATTTCTGTCTCCTTGGTGTTCATGATTTCAGATCCAAGGATTTTGAATTTATTCCCTTGGCTTTCCATGGATGGTTTCTGAGCAAGATTCGCTTGAGGAGTTTTGGTGTTTCCATTTGCATTCTTCTTATGAAAGGTTTTGGAGCGCTTTGCCTGATTCCATCCTTCTTCCCTCCCTTTTTCTTCCACCCCTTTGGACGGGTAGTCTCTGGCAAAGTGTCCATAGATGTGGCACTTCCGGCATTTGAACGACAGTTGCTCATAATCCAACTTCTGTACATGAGTCTAGGGACCTACAACTATTTTGATGGTTCCGGTAGTCCTACCTCCAGATCTACCTCCACATAGATTTTGGCACAATCATACTGATCCTTGCTGTTGGCCTTGTCTATAAATTTTCCAAGGGTATTTCCTATGTGCTTCAAAGAATCCCAGTTCCAGCAGTGAACTGGGAGATTGGGGAGTCTCACCCACACCGGGACCACTGTAGGCACATCCACCACCGGATCGAAGTTTGGCGTCCATTTATTTAAGTACAACCCTTGGGGGCCCATGAAGTAGGGGCCATTCCTGAAAATAAGATCTTTGTCCTCTTTTGCTAGAAAATTCAAACAAAAAATATCCTCTCCCGAGGAAGTAAGAGGTTACCTTGTTTTTTATCAAAGGTGCCCAGTTCTTAGCGACCCAGTTCTCGGTTGATTTCGGGGAAGTCCAAAGTCCTGTAAACTGACCAACCAGAGCCCGATCTGCCAGCGACAAAGCTACTTGGATCGATCCTTCTGGCGGAACAACAATCTCAGGGATATCTTCGAGCTTTTTCACAAATTTTGCTACTTCCATGCATTTCTTCTTGGGCAAAGAGGCCATCTAGGTTTTGAAGGCCTTAGCAGCGGAAGGTGAAGGAGGAGAGGGAGTCAGCTCCTCCATGAAGAGCCAGCAGATCCAGCTAGGGCGGCCGCAGTCTGTAGCAGAACCTTCAGCGGACTCCCTAGCAGGCTTAGAATGCGAGAAGTGCGGGTGCGCTGGCTGGCTCAAATCGCGCGGGATGCGGATCTCGCAGGTTGTAGAGTGCTCAGTGGGGGATTTCTTATCATTACTTGTTAATTATTAAAATGTAATTTTATCTTACCAAAAAAACTCATTAAAAAAGTTAGATTTATTTAATATATTATAAATAATTTAAATTATCGAGTATATTATAAATAAGTTAAATTTAAATTTCAATATATTTATATTAGAGAAATTTGGAGCATTCTTTGTTTGGTTACTAGTTGTTTAACCACTCGCCTATAAATGTGGTTGATGATTTTGAGGACTTCTAGAGAACCGTTTGTCACAAATGTATGTTTGCCCAACTTTTCAGGTGAACCTTTCACCTATCTTCAAGGCTTGAAGCTTACCGTTGATGTGAATAGTGCTAAATCCTTATATATAGAGGATGTTAATATATAAATGTTTGAGAATGTTAAAATATAACCATTAAAGATGGAAAGGAGTGTTACACAGTAATTTGTCACCATTGGTCACCGTCCCTATTACCCCTGTTTTTCGTACATTGGAGGATACATTCCGGAACCTGTGAGCAGTGACATAGCCTAAAAACACTTGCATTATGTTCCCCTGAGTATGTACTTCATGTTCCCTGAAGACACCTTCTGCAAATTATCCCTGAAAAGTGCCCTTTTTCCATTGGCGCAGGTACACAGTGTCTTATCCGCGCCAATCACTGAGATCCTCAAAAGACCTCATGATCTGAAAGGAAAAAACATATGGGTGCGCGTTTGTGTAAAGATCTCAACTCTCCTATAGATAGAGTTCATTGAATGAAATGATATAATTTTGGCATATAGTTTGCATTTAGGAAGTTTCGAGAGATCACATACGATAGGACCAAAAAACCGAAACATAATTGAAGATAAACTGTAAAATAAACTGAATGAACCTAACAACGCATTGGAACATAATGCAAATATTCTAGAGGTCTAGGTTAGAGACGTGTTCCGGCGTCTTTAAAACTGGTAGCTTACCGTCCAGTGGTTGGGTGATTCCTCCACGGTGAAATGATAGGTGCCAGTACGGATTGTGCTCCCACGCACCGTCGCGTATACATTGGGAGACCCCTATAGGCTTACAACCTTTTATCCATAGGAAGCCAAGTCTGCCGCCTTACAAGCCGTAATGCACTGAACACAGCATTCGGGAAGATTGACTGCAGTACGGGAAGTCCTTGGTTTTCAACTGATTGCCAAGGTGTATAAGCAGTTTTACGGATTGTTCGGTAAACCTCTTGCCTAGTTCTCTAGAGTAGTCACTTTTGATCCTTTTCGGACTCCTTAAAAGAAAAGGTGCCTGTGAGCGTCTTGTCACTTCGTGCTCATTAAACATTCGAAGGAGATAGAGTCATCTTTTCATCCTTTTCTCGACTCTCGAAACATGAAAAGGTCAAGTTCAGTTCCTGTGTCTTAAAAATTTATTTGGCCACGATAACATTACCTGGTTAGATCTTGTGTGCGTTAGCCTGAGTAGGTTTCTTTTGCTATGGTAACTTTTCCAGGGTTCACCAACTCAAGTTCCCCTCATGACGGGAATCCTAGTCATTTCCCTCCTCTTGGGAATGTTGGTGCTCCTTATATGGCGACGTTATCCCTTTCGGGGTTAATTGTCGGATTGCCTGTTTGGTTGTTTTCAACCTCTTTGGTCCCTGCCGTGTCGGCTGCTACTCCATCAGTCCCTCCACCTGAACAACATCATGTTGATCCTAAGGTGGATCTCTCCCCTTCAACGCCTACTTCTACGTCTTCTTCTTGTACTTCACTTGGTGAAAGTTTCGATTCGAATAACCAGGTGGCTAAGAAGAAGAAGAACAAGAACAAGAAGAAGAAGTCTCCGAAGGGAGAGGTTACAAAAGCAATTGTTATTCCCTCGAGTACACCTGAACTCGGGCCCCCTTCCGCTCCTCCGCGGAAGGTTAAGTATCCTTGTCGATTATGCAAGGAGGACCATCTTCTTCGCGACTGTCCTGGCATTCCCAGGGTACTAGAAATATGGTCTCGCAATCCAGCCCACCCGTCACCGTCCTCTGAGGCTCATGGCGATGCTACCTCATCAGTTGGGAATGGCAAGGGAAAAGGGAAGATTCGAATCCCCTGTAGACTTTGTGAAGGCAATCATCCCCTTCACCTTTGTCTACTCATGGATAAAGCCTCCACTGTTTTGGAAAGTCTCC
>APFE031391287.1:97227-114844 GCA_000404065.3 Pinus taeda
AATCCACGCGTGATTCTTGATACATGACTCATTCACTGGATGGCTGCGACCATACATGAGTCAATTCATTGATCCTAACCAGATGGCTGCGTCCATACTACGGATCTAGATTATCATGTACTCTCTTATGGATGGATGAGACCATACCACGTACATCATGTATTTGAGCTATCAATTGTATCTCTCAATGCAGATTCTCGACGGCAGCTATATGTGTTCTTGTAAAGCATTTCACCCCTCTCTCTCTCTCGGGCCTCATTCTTTAGGGGGCATCTGTTACACAGTAATTTGTCACCATTGGTCATCCCTGTTACCCCTGTTTTCGTACATTGGAGGATACTTTCCGGGACCTGTGAGCAGTGACATAGCCTAAAAACACTTGCATTATGTTCCCCTGAGTATGTACTTCATGTTCCCTGAAGACACCTTCTGCAAATGATCCCTGAAAAGTGCCCTTTTTCCATTGGCGCAGGTACACAGTGTCTTATCCGTGCCAATCATTGAGATCCTCAAAAAGGGGCATGCCCATTGGTGCTCTGTCCTAGAACAACACTCGCGCCAACTAAGTTTGGTAATGATTTTTGGCAAGCGCGCACCCATATGTTTTTTCCTTTCGGATCATGAGGTCTTTTGAGGGAAAAAATCCATCTGATAGAGGTCGAGAGTCATCATCTATCCTTGACATATATCCTCAGTAGCTTTTCGGAGATAATGTTGATCCACAATGGGCGTCCTGGTGCTTTGAATCTTCCTCCCTTCTCCATTTATAAAAGTCTGTCCTCATGCATTATACAAGGGAGTTCTGGAGTAATGCTAGTTGTGATTATGCTTGTCTGGAGTGATAGTAAGAGTCTTGAAGCATAGGGAGGTTATGCTGCTGGAATCCTGAGAGAGAGAAGGTCTATTGCAAGGCATACATAGCTGCTCGCCCAGCCAGAGAATACGTTCAACGTCAGAACCTTGGTTGTATCTTTCTCTGCCTATTATTCATTAATAAACGACTGCTATTATGGTTCCAATCTCATTGCCTATTATGATGTTTGATTTATTTCCTTTCTGACTGAAATATAGTTGTACTTTGGTAGATTTTATGCTTGTAGTTGTCTCGGTCTTTGCATGTGCAGGTGTCCGTTCGCGAGGATCGCTAGGATTGTGACCTGCTGAAGCAAGGGAGCCGGAGGGTCAACTCTACTTCGACATTTGCGTTAGATTCCAGGTTGGTCTTCGTAATCCACCTTTTAGTATACAACTAGGAACTTGCATAGCAGTGTGAATTGATTGTTGCTAGACCCATTTTGGGCTAGTGGGATCACCTCTGTCCGCAGAGGGGATTTACCTGTTTAACAAGGAGATTAAAAGAACCAAATGGAAAGGGGTTGATGTTTAAATTTAATTTTATTAAAGTGGGTCTAAAAAGAAATTATTAAAAATTAAATATTGAATAATAATAAGAAAGTAAAGCTTTAAATATATGAGAAGGTCAATTCAGGATGAATGTAAAAATATCTAAAAATAGAAATAAATAAACATAATATTAAAGAATTAAATATATTCAAAAGTAGAAATAATTAATTATGAAGGATAGCCAATTATAAATTTGACTTGAATAAAAGAAAGAAGATTTTTATTATATTAGAAAAAACTCAATTTAAAGAGGAATATAAATTCTATTTTAAATTATTTATATTATTTTAGAGGATGGTAAAAATAATTAAAATGAGTAAACATCAACCATATTTCACCTTGAAGATGGGTGAAGGGTTCACCAAAATGTTGGGAAATTATTTTGTGACACAGTTCTCCAGAAATGCTCAATATCAACAATGTATTGACTATGGAAATCTCCATGCTAAAATCTGGTTGAAACAAGGCCGCATAGCTAGCATGCTTAGTTTAATTAATGAATTTTGATTAGTGAAATTTTGTTTGTGCCATATTGTACTACATACATACAATGCTTAGTTTAATTAATGAATTTTGATTATTGAAATTTTGTTTGTGATATATTGTACTACATACATACACTTTGATGGGATTCGTTATTGGAAAAAATGACTAATATTTTTTGTGTGGCTTAGTTTAATTAATGAATTTTGACTAGTAAAATTTTGTTTGCGATATGTTGTACTAAGAGACTGTATGTTTTTTCTTTAAAGTGCGACAACGAATTAAAAAAGTGAAAAATGGAGACGAGATTAAGACTTTTGGGTTTTTATGTGCATGACCAGAAAAGCTACACGCTCCACAAAATCTACACAAAACGATCATCAAAGATTGATTGGATGCTAATTGGAGGAATCGCCGCGATTATTTAAAGAGACTTCCCGTACACAAAACCTATGGATCATTCAATATTTGCATTACTAATTTCATCTCCTGTGTCTTTGCTCATTCCTCTTGATATGTTATGCTTATTTGTAGTTTGTGCTTTTTAATTATACATGCTTATATTATCCCATCTGATTATTTCAATTTTCCATTAAAATCAATTTAGGTGCTTTTTATGAAATTCACGCAAATGATTCAAATATCAAACCATTTGTGAGCTGGTATTCAAATTTGCTAAGGTGTGTGGGGTTTCATTTTAATCACTAAAATCGGATTTCATTTCATAAAAAGTTAGGGTTAAATGCATCCTTCTTTATAGAATTCATTTGACTAGTTAAATGAAATATATAAATATTGAGATTCACCTCAGTCTTATCAATTGTTACTGCTTTGTTTTTATGGTTTTGAAGAAATACAAAATTCAAGAAAACAACGCTATAAAAGTGTATGAAACGCTTCATCAATACTTTTTTTACAATTTCTAAGAATTAATAGTTATAAATTTCAAGAAAGCTTCCAGAACAAGGTAAAAGCGTGCGAAATGGTTTTTCAAAGGTTTTGTACCATCACCCTTATCATAAAAATAGTACGCCATTTGATGAGCCTCATTATTGAGTAATTATATGGGCCTTAATTGGCCTTAATTCACCTCCTAGCTTAGTCAAAAACCAACTATTCTTACAACTTATTGCATACTTTTGATTATATTTTGTTTATGAGATGAGTTAGAGTTGGATATTTTGCTTTGTGGTCTAATGTGCATGTAATGCAGGAATAAGGGATGAATGCAAGGAACTATGGCAAAGACCTTGGGTAAAACTAAAATGGGACAAGGGAGAATAACTATAGGAGGTAAGTCCTTTTCTTTTTTTTGATCCAGTAAGAGTAGAGCTTTCCATTAAACTAGAAAAAAAATACATATTGTACACTTTGTAGAATGGAGCGAAGAGCCCCATACCTGACTCAGACACAACCCCATACCTAACTCAGACAAACCACAAAAGGGTAGATGCAAACATTACCAAAGCACTAGAAAACCTGCCTTTCTTCCTCACCCTAAAGAGAAATGAAAAGAACTAAGGTTCTTTCGGGTTTGCTAAACCTCGAACCTCCCTTAGTGACAAGGGCCCACAACAACCAATGGCCTGCATAAACCAAAGGCCCAGATAAACATACGCCCGCATAAAACAAAGGCCCACAATACCTATAGTGAGTGACTTGGTAGTCCTTGGAGATCTGACAGTTTAAATAGGTTTCGGGTGAGCCAACAAGCCCACCTCTTAAAAGCCTTTTGGACTCGATGAGTAATTAAAACAACCTACTATGAAATTTCGGGCCCAAGTTATGTATTAACCCTCGGGTAGTTTCATGGCTCGACTCCCATGCGATCTAGCTCTTGCCGATCTGACGGTTTAACAGATTTTGGGTGAGCCAACAAGCCCACCTCTTAAAATCCTTTCGGGCCCGATGAGTAATTAAAACAACCTACTACGAAATTTCGGGTCTGATTTACGTATTAACCCTCGGGTAGTTTCATGGCCCGACTCTCGTGCGATCTGGCTCTCGCCGATCTGACCGTTCAGAGTCGATATCGGGCCAACAACATACAAACTCATTATAATCCCAATCGGACCCGATGGGTGGCCTAAACTGCCATTCTATAACTTTTTGGGTTTGAATTATGTGATATCCATCGTGCAACTTTCTGCCCAAAATCCATCGGATTTTGGCACTCGCTACCATTGATGGTTATCTGCCTTTCAAGTTGCTTCCTAATTACCCCTTTCTTCCTCATTGTCTTTGTTTCGCTTCTTGCTGAATCCAATGGTCCGTTTACTGCCTATCTTTCATCCATTGAAAATACTCCCTATCTATGATCACCTGTCTGTGATAGTCCTCGCGCAGATTTCCCGAGGGTGTCATCTCCCATACATAGCTTCTGTTATCTTTTATGCAGAACACATCCTCATTCGCCTGTCAATCCGCTAATTTGTTAGAATTTATGTGCACATGAACAAATCTAAGTGTCCTTAGGGTTCTCAAGTGGGATTGTATGCGTTGGTAAACCTGCACTAACCACCAGTGGTTTGAAACTTTCTCTGGTGTTGTGCCATTGCCTATATTTTTGACCGAATTAATTGTTAGTTCAGAGTCTGCCTCTATGATGGTATTGTGTAAATTGTGTTCAATCAAGATTTCTAGGCATTGCTCTAAGGCCATGAGTTCCGCCATGTTATTAGTGGCATTCCCCAAATGACTATGAAAGATGGCTTTTATGTTTCCCTGATCATCTCTTATGACTCCTCCACAACCAGCAACCCCAGGGTTTCCCTTAGAGGCTCCATCTATATTAAATTTCAAAAATCCATGGGGGGTGGTTGCTAGAAGTCCTTCCCCTCTGTTGTATGTCTTACAATCTTTCTTATGCCCTGGGTTACAGTCGATTGGAGACCCAAATGCACAAGAATCTGAGCATCCTGGTTTTGAGGTGGGTTCTCGGGGAGTTGATTCAGAAGGGTGCTCATAGTTTCTTTAGGCTGTCTTAAAATTTGAGCTATGATGCTCTAATTTGATCCAGTTATGTTCTTGAAAATCCTATTATTGCGTTCTTTCCATACATCCTAGATTAGAAAACCTGGTATCAGAGTCCAGGCTTTGTTGACTATTTAATTATCTGAGAAGTCTTTCCTCCAATTCATTAAAGTTCTAGTGATACTGTTTTCGACCCTGTCAGTTTGCCTGAAGATTAAGGCTACCCAATTCCACAAGGTAGAGGTGAAAGTGCAGAGGTTGAGTAGGTGATCCAGCATTTCCTCTTGTAGACCACATAACTAGCATCTAGATGGACCAACTAAACCTCTTTTTCTTAGATTTTCCCAAGTCAAAACTTTTTTATGTTGTACCAACCATATGAATAGTTTGATTTTCATCCAGTGCGGGTTTTTCCATAGGTTCTTCCATATCATATCAGGGTTGGGAAAGTCAAGCCTAGTGGCAATTCTTTTGGCTTCTTTGAGGTTGAAGTTGCCTGTGTTGTTTCTTCCCCATCTTAGTTGGTCAGACGAAGTTGAAGTCAAAATCTTTCTCTGTTCCAGTACCACTGCAAGAGCTTCAACCTCGGCCTTCAAAGGGGTTTCTTCACCGTATACTAGGTCTTTCCATTTCCTCCATTTGCCATTGTCCCTTGTTTGATCCCAAAAGTCAGTTACCCTGAGAAGCCCTTTATTGTTAGTGTCATTTTTTAGAATGTCTAGTCCTTCTTTACATAGGTTAGGCTCCTGCTGCCAGTTATCCTCCCAAAACCAGGCTAGGTTTCCATCTTTGATCTCCTAGAAACCATGCTTCTAAACAGTAGCTCTATTCTCCCAAGCATTGTTCCAAATGTGGGAGCCCTTGATGATCCTTGTCATTCGAATATGATCCCTGTCTTGCCAGTTCCTTGCATACTTCTGTTTCCAAAGCTTTGCCCAGGGGGTTCTTGTTTCCTTTAGCCATCTCCACCAAAGTTTTTCCCCCAAAAATTTGCTTAGGGTTTCTGGGTCATGAAGTCCCAAACCTCCATGGGTCTTGGGTTTGCAGAGCTTTTCCCAAGCTACCAGAGCCCATTTATTTTTCTCTTCTCCTTTGCCCCAAAGAAAATCCATTTGGATGTTCTTGATGTGTTAAAAAACTCGTTTTGGGGCAAGAAGAGCTGAAAGCATGAAGGTGGGTATGGTTTGCAAGACAACCTTTGTAAGCACTAACCATCCTACTAAGTTCAAAGATCTACTTGTCCATTTTCTGATTTTGTCCTACATTTTATTAGTCACTGGCTCCCAAACTTCCTTACTCATAAGTTTGGCCGTGAGAGGTATTCCCAGATATTTGGAGGATAGATGATCTCTTTGGAAGCCAAGAATTCTTGAGAGATTTCTTTGAATAGCAATGTTAGCATTGAAAAAGATTTTTTTTGATTTTGTGAGGCTTACCTCTGTACCAGCAGCCATAGCAAAATCATTCAGGATTTGTTTGAAGGCTTTAGCTTCCTTGACCATGGGTGTGCCCTGCAACATAGTGTCATCCACAAATTGTTGGTGGGTCATGGTGTCCCTATTCAGGTTAAGTTTGAGACCCTGGATTCTTCCCTCCTCTTTGGCTGCTGTGACTACTTTACATAATCCTTCCATCATGAGAATAAATAGGAAGGGGGAGAGCGGATCTCCTTGTTTGAGGCTTCTCAAAGGCCTGAAAGGTTTGGATGGAGAGCCATTAAGTAGGATTGAAAAACTAGCTATGGTGACAAGGGCCATCACCCATCTTATCCAGTTGTGGTCGAAGCCATACACTTTTAGTACATCCCTAATATACAACTAGCTTAGCTTATCATAAGCTTTCACAAGGTCAAGCTGTATGATCACACCTGCTTGCTTAGTTCTCTTTAGAGAATGAACCACCTCGTGAGCTTGAATGATGTTATTGAGAATTTGCCTTCCTTCTACATAACCAGTTTGCTCCTCAGACACAAGAGTTGGAAGAAGGGGCTTGAGTCTGTTTGCAATTACTTTAGAATTAATTTTGTACACCACATTGCATAGGGCTATGGGTCTGAATCTATTTGGTGTCATAGCTTTTTCCTGCTTTGGAATTAAGGCTATGAAAGATGCATTGAGCGCCCTTAATACCGTTTTTGATTTCCTTGAGTCCTCCACAACATCAAGGATATATTGTTTGACGATTTCCCAACATATTTTGAAGAACTCTACATTGAATCCATTCGGGCCTGGAGCTTTCCCATTTTGCATCTCTTTGATGACTTCATTGACCTCCTCTTCAGGTCACTGGCCTGTTGAGATTGTAATTGTCTTCCTTGGTTACTAGTTCTGGAATGTACTGTGTGAAGCTGTTGATAAATTGTGATATGTCTAAGAGAGGCTCCTCTGCTATGCTTTGGAAATGTTGTATCAGAACAGATTCCATTTCTTTGTGGGTACTTAGCTCTTTCCGTTGAGGATCTTTGAGTTTTACAATCCTATTATGAGCCCTGTGATCCATGGTTGATTTGTGGAAAAACCTTGTATTTCTTTCCTCTTCTTTAATCCATTGCACTCTTGATTTCTGTCTCTAGAATATCTCTTCTTGTTGGCATTTTTTGTCCCATTCCTATTGAAGAGATTTATCTTTCATTTTCCTTTCCTCAGTGAAGCCATCTATAATGAGGATTTGGTTAATTTTCTTTAGTTTCTGTTCCACTTCTATTTTAGCTTTGAAAATATTGCCAAACTCATGTTTGTTCCATTCTTTAAGCCTGAGTTTGATGTGTTTCAGTCTCTATTGCAGTAGGAATATCTTCGTGCCTTGAACAGGTATGTCTTCCCCCCACCACTTTCCAATATTAGTGATGAAGTCAGGGTGAGTGAGCCAGACATTTTCAAACCTGAAAGGTCTGTTTCTCGGAGTGCTTATAAAAGAAGTTTCAAGTTGAATAGGCCAGTGGTCTGAGCCTTCGAAAGGAAGGATTAAAGCAGTCAAGTCAAGGCCATTGAGAAAGAGGTCCTTCGAGATTAAGAGTCTGTCTAGTTTAGAGGCAACTTGAGAAGCCCCCCCTCTTATTGTTCTAGGTGAAGGTGCCATTTATTGTCTCTGTATCCACCAGCCTTATGTCATTTAGGAAGTTCTGGAAGGTGATGGAGTCTCTGCCTAGTGTTCTGGTCCCACCTTTTTTCTCTGTAAGAGATCGGATCATGTTGAAGTCCCCTCCCAGAATCTAGGGCATAGCAAGATGTCTCTCTCTTAGCTTCTCCAATGAGTTGAGAAGCCAGAGTTTGTCTTCAAGTTTTTGCGATCCATAGACATTAGTGATCATATAGATTTCCTTTTCACCCAAAGGTTGTATAACCATTGAAAGGTAGTTCCTGGATGCTTCGGCATCCAGTATTCCAAGTTTCTAGGTGTTCCACAGAGTGAGAATCCCTCCTGCTGTGTTGTTTGCTTTAACTTCTGGATACTCATAATTATTAAGCCATTTGCTATGTATCTCTCTAATTTTGTCTATTAAACATTTTGTTTCCTGTATGAACACCATATCTGGTTTTTATTCTTTTATTCTATTGCTGAGATTTCTTTGTTTTCTTTTACTTCCTAGACCCCTAATGTTCAAGGTTGTGAGCTACATTATGAAAGGTTTGTAAATGAGTAACTAGTAAGATCTTTCAGCTTACCTGAGTTAAGCAATAGTTTCCCACACTCTATCAGCATCTCATTCTATCTCTTCCTTCCTCTTTTCCTACCTAGGTTCTTGAACGAGTGTCTTGATGTTACCTCCATTGGTTTTATCCCTCTATTTTCCTGGCTGTCATGGTTTCTTTTGACTCCAGTAATCTTTGCTTGAGATCTCCATAGGAAGAGCTATTGCACTCTGTTAAACTCCTCTTGTGGTAGAGAATCAACACCCTTGGTGGTCCCCTGCTTCAGGAACTTTTCTAGATCAATATTCTCCCTCTCCAGAATCTCCTGTAGCTCTTGGTCCTCCGTGCCAATTTCACTTGGGGTCATCTCATGGTCCCTGCCAAGTTCCATTATGATCTGCGTATCCTCCTTTAGTTTGTTGTTCTCATGTGTGACCTCCATGTTGTCATCTTTTTCCTTTTCTGCAGGATTATCCTCCGGTGCCTTGTCCCTTCCATTGAACCCCCCTTCTTCTTCTAAAATTTTGAAACTGTTATGACATTGTTGCTTATCCTCGCTAGTTTTATTTTGGTTCTTTTCCCCCCTCCTTTTCCTCTGCCTCCCACCTTGGTAAAGCCTTCCGGGTCTTTACCTGAGTTAGTTTTTATATTGTCCTCCAGTTTGTTGATTGGGCAATATTTGAAGAGGTAACCATGTTCATGACATTTACAACATCTAAATGGGATATGTTCATAGTCCACCACCTGCACCCATTATTCATCATATACTTCTAGAATAATTTCGTCCGGAAGTGCTCCCGATAGGTCCATTTCTACACATATGCGGGCAAAGGAGGTATATTTTCCTCGCAGAGTTGCATTTGATATCTTTAAAAAATGACCTAGTTTATTGCCTATGGCTTTTAAGGATTCAGACAGCCAATAGTCTAAAGGTAAGGAGTAGAGTCTAATCCATATCGATACCGATGTGATTGTTTCCCGCTCCGGGACAAAATTCATCACCCATGGTTGCATGTAGATTCCTGTAGCAACATAGAAATACGGTCCTCCTTCGAACACTCTATCTTTATCCTCTAGGTTCGTGAAAACCACTGTGAAGAAACCCTTGGACCCAAGATAAAGGTTTATTTCTTCCTTTGGTTTCCAGTGGTTTCTTATCCAAGTGTACAATGCCTTCTCCATTGGCCATAGTACATAAATTTGCATATGACTGTGTAAGCTGCCATGTGATCCCTGTGCGCCTGTAGCGTTGGATCATTTAGGACAACCTGGGGTTTAACGGTTGACCTGGGTTTATAGAGTCCTGTCACAGTCTTGTGTTCAGTTCTTTGACTATTGTCTCCTGTTCTCTTCTCTCTTCTAACTTCCCCGTGATTCCCTTCCTGTTCATGCGATTTGATGCTTTTTGGTTTTTTGGTTCTTTTCTTCTCCGTCTCTACCACCACTAGTTTCTTGAATTGATTTGAACCCACCTCCTTGTTTTTGTTCGCTACTACATGACTGTAGGAGGGAGCGGAGCTCCCCCCTCGTTGCCCCTCCATTGTTACTAGCTCCCTGTACAGAACCCTAGCTCCCTGTTCAGAACCCTAGCTTCGTTTTCCGCCACTCTAAAAAAAATTGTTTTGATCAGGTTTCCAATATACATTCAAAGGTAAATCTTTTTCATTTACTACCCCTCCATTCAAATATTCCACCATCAGCTCAGAGTGCACACAACCATCACTTTAAAGACTAGAAGACAGCTGAGCATGTGAAAAGGGCAAAAAACAGTTTATCTTAAGTTGGGAGCCAAGCCTCCCTAATGGGAAGGAAGTCGTTAGAGACTTTAGATGTATAAATAGAGAGGCTTAGGACCTCATTAGGATTCATACTTCATTTGTAAAAACTCTGTTTTATTTTTGAGTTGCAAAGACTTGTGATAGTTCTCTATAATCCATGGTTTCTACAATAAGAATGAGTTATGTTTAAGCCAGATTCGAGTTAACTTCGAGGACTGAAGCTCTTGGGTTACGACCTGAACCAAGTAGCCACAACTCCTCTTTACTATACATTTATGCGAGCATATAGTTCTGTTCTATTCATTTGTTTAAGTAGATTCCTGGTTTTGTTTACCTGCTTAAAAAGCTTTGTGGTTTATTTGTTCATTTGCTTAAATAGATTCATGGTTTTTCATCGGTTATTTGTTGAAGTAGCTTTCTGGTTCTATTCATCTGCGTTGTGCTTCAGTTTACTTTCATTTATGCCTTCTTTCAGTTCACAGGTTAGTTAAAGGAAAAAGATCACTATTAGGTTGTGCACAGGTGTCTCGGCCTCATCTCCTCCCTCTAGGACCATGACTTGAGGAAGGGACTCTCCAGCAACCCCAAAAAAATAGTCTTTGGTTCTCGCATGGGTTATGGAGTTCGCTGTTTAAAGCAGTTGTTTGTTCACTTGCACTGGTTCTCTCTGTCATTTTCATTTGAAACCGCCACCAACACGTTCCTCATCCATCGCTTCATCGTCATCTGATCACCAACAAACCTTCACAATCACCATCCGATTCACTATTTTCTCCAACTACTGCCTCGCGTGGAGTCCACCACTCACTTTATGAACTTTAAGTCCCCATTGTTGATATGCCTCACTTGATCCGATGGCTGTCGCTTCAGCCGATCGCCAACTAGCTTAGCTGATCTCCACCGTTGATCAGCCCCACCTGATCTAATGGCTTTCGCGTGATATCACGTGGATTTCTATTTGATCATTATCTGCCCAAGGGCACACAATGAGAGTGGTTTCTCCGTGCTACGTGTCACCCAGTTAGGCCAATTGCGCAAAATATTTGAAAACCACTTACAGCTTTGGGGGCGCGCGATAAACAACTTACCGCCCTCTAAACCCACTCCGTCATTTCCACACGTTTCTTTTGCCCGCGATCTAATCTCTGCTGTCCATCTGCCGATTAATCTTGTTCGTTCATCTCTTGACTTAGCCTCCGCGATATAATCTCAGCTGTCCATCTTCGGTTAACCCTGTTCGCCCATCCATCTACATAACCTCTTGTGATCCAATCTCCGCCGTTCATTTGCCTTTCACCCGACTGATCCAATTGTTCTTATGCACTGTTGCTCCCTCACATCCTCCTTTCATTGATTTCTACCTCCGATTGCTTTTTCCGCTTGAAACCCGACTAGCCTAAGTTTCTTTGTTACACCTTAGTCTAGTTTTGATGCTCTTTACTTCTACAACTTAGATAATTAGCATTAGGTTAGTGTTGATTTCACAAATCTGCTTAGCATAGTTGTTTAATTGGTTAGTTAGGTTATGGTGTAAGTTTGGCATTTCATGCTGTTTTCTTCATTACTGCAGTAGAGTAGCTCTCTCTTAGAATAAATTTGCTCCCCTTCCATCAAAGAATTAAGCTTCTTCTGACTCTATAGAAGTTTGGCTTGGAACCCCTGGGGTCTCTTGCCATACAAATAGTGACAACAGGCAGGACCTTCACTTCTACTTGTGCATATAGCACTATCACCTCCAAGTTTGTATGAACTCCAGGTTGATAAGTAAAGTTGGTAGCCTTGGGAGTTGTAGCATTATTGTTGCAATACCTAGGCTCATCACCATTCATTGTTTAAATTTGCATGTTACAACAAATATAAACTAAAATTCAGAAAAGATGTATCTATTTTGTTATTACACTGCATTTCAAAGAAGCACTAGCGGCTAGCAATGCCCTGAATACCTATGGCATTTCTGTCTGTTCATATATTTTGGAGGTCGAATGAAGAAGTCCTATCAAATTTGAAAATTATTTTTAATTTGCCCACGAGATGAAAGTATCATTCACACACTGAAGTTGATTTGTTATTGTTTTGCCTGTGTACTTTTTATTTTTTAACTCCCAAAGTCGTACTGTAAAAGGCGACAACGACATCATTTCTCAATAATACCCGAGCTCCCTTCACCAATCAAAAATTAGAAAAATTCGAATTAATATAATTAAAAAAATAAATTAATTTGTTATATAAAGTTAAAATTGCAAATTTTTTTTTTGATTTTTGGTCAACTACAAACTATTTCAGATTCAACACATTTTTGAATGTGTAATACCTGCCTTGTGGTAGGGATAATAAGAACCTATGAATTGGTGATGTTTGTCCTTGATGCAGGAGCATGTGAAGATCCTTGCCTTGGAGAATAGATGGTGAGTCTTTGAGTTGAAAGTTTCTGACCTACAAAATAACACAACCTTGGCTGGAAATAAGTCGTTGATGTTGAGAAGAATCTTAGAGAGCCGACAGGCTGCCCTCCAAATCGTTACTTTGTATACATATTTATATGCAAAATACTAGCACAAGTGAAGTGTCAGATTCGTGGTTCAAAGGAGACAAAATATTTCATCGAAGTGTGAGACAATCTTCACTGCTATGAGAGGTTGGTTAGGTTTTGATTATCGTGAGGATTAACTTAGTCAGACAACAAATTGATTTTCATTGATGCAGTACGACAATAAACTTCGCCTGGCAGTTTGAATGTTTGTACTGCTATGAGAAGCTGGTTAGGTTTTGATTGATGTGAGGATGAACTTAGTCAGCGAACAAACTAATTTTTTCTGATATGATACATTCATGGTAAACTAATGCCTTAATAATTTAGTGATTTATATTTTATGAACAATAATAATGATTAAAAAAAATTGATTGTCTTTATCGTTTTTTTTTAATAAGTTGAAGTCTAGTACTTGTAGTTTAATCTAAATATAACTTAATTAACGAGTTATTTTTAGTGATTTTTCCAGTTTAATCCTCTAAAATCATGCAAGAATTCATTGAGATCACAAGGTTGATGAGTAACCGCTGCACAATAAGTGTCCTAGGGTTTGTTCAAGTTGTTGAATCCATATATATCGTAAAAAAAAACTAGTTGAAATAACACAAATCAAGATTTCACCTCAAATTTTTACAGTGGATTCCAACACGAGAAACTCAAAAAAATCCCACTAAAGACAACTCCCTTAATTAAACTAAAAAATAATAAAATCAAAAGTTTTATCACAAAAATTAATAATAAAATGTTGTATTGTTAAATGTCATCACCAAAAATTAAAGAATATAATTAACTAATGCTGTTTATATTAACATAAATACACTTTAATATATATATATGTGTGTGTAATTAAATTTATTAAAATATGTTTTTAATATAATAATAAGTGACCTTAAATTGAAAATATGGAGAAAAACTATAATTCATGAAAATGGAAATAATAAAAAATTGAGAAAAAATCAAAATAAAAAGAAAATAAAACTAAAAACAAAAAATTAGTAACTAATAGAAATGGAAGTTACTAAAGAGCCTATAATAAGATCTCAACCAATCACCTTACAAATAATAAATTTAAATAACAATAAAAAATACAAAAAATGAATTCCCAAGGTTAAACTATGGGTAAGTGACTTAGTAGCTAGTACCTGCTTAGTTTAAATATAGCTTAATAAAACAAAAAATAAGAAAGACAAAGATTTTTGTTGGACACATATTCCTCTAAGGGTTGGTGTGAACGCTGAACAGTCAAGGGGAGTCCAAGAGACCACTTGGAATATGAATCCAAGGGTCACATCATGTACTATAAATGTATATCATTATCAATAATAGACGTACTCTCATGCTTATCATTCACACTTCGTGTCTCTCATGTATGTGCTTAACATGGTATCAGAGCAGGCGAATTTTTCCCTTGCCCCAATTTGAACCACTAGTTTTGTAGTCTTTCTATTTGCATTCTCGACATAACAAAAAAAACGGCTAGTCTCCTCATAATCAATGTAAAGCTTGGGAAAGCCAGCAATAAATGTATGGTCGTGAACATTACTGTTGGTGACTCTGTCCTCTCAACTCCCACACTTTTAGCCTGGGTGCTCAACGCTACCATCCACACCTAATTAAAGGTTGTTAGATTTGCCTCTTTAGCTATCTGCCAATGTTTTTGTGACAATCTTCTCATATCAAATCTTTCTGCTCAGTAGTAACTCCTATGTGCCTATTGCAGCTGCTCTGAGGAGCGCCAAGAATAGCTTCTTCTTAAATAGCGTTGGCATGTGTTGTATATAGTTTTGAAAATCAAATGAAAAACATTCCCTGCCATCTCTGTCTGTCAGCAAGGTCTCCAATTTTAGTAATCTCGCCCTTTGCTCTCCTGAGCTCTGCATTGAAGTAGCTGTGCCACATTAATACAGGCGTTTTATGATATAACACAGGTCTGACAATAATTTCCATAATGTCTTTGTGCCTACTCCTCTGCAACAACCTCTCCATTAAGTTTTGACCATACTAGCATATCCTAGATTTGTAGGTAAAAGGGAATACAAAACAATTTTGCGTTGTATTGAATTCCACATCGGTGAATGAAGCATGTTTTGAAAGCCACACTCTCTTATTTGCGATGTCCCTTAGATGATTCCTGTTGAAGGTTGGCCTGACATGGAAAAGTTGCAACGAATATGTGTTAAAGTCTCTTCTGATGCCTACGCGATGAATTCATTTGAAATAAAGGTACGGACAACCAAGAAGGAAGACAATAATTGAAGGCAATCTCTGCAAAGTGGATAAACTAACATCGCATGGGAGTGGTGAGGTAAACATTAATTACTTCCCAAATCCTTGATTTAGTTAGCCTTTGAGCAACAACACTGCAAATTAGACAAGTGAGTGGGAACTGATGATGCCTTATGAACTACTGCAACGCAAGCTAGTGATGTATTAAAATGCCAGATATAATTTGACAACGACCTAGGCAATCCTTTATGAAATTCATTCTTAAGTCATTTATAGACTTAAGGAATGATTTTAGAAGATAGTTGTGACAAATGAATGCATGATGCTAATTAGAAGAAGTCGAGCCAAGGCTGCATGGAACCTGTATCAAATCCTTTGTTGGGACTCTGTAGGTGAGGAATTTAGAAAACAGTGCAATTTTGAGGGATTACATTCCAAAAGGCCTATGATAACACTGAGTTCAAATGAATGCCAGTCAATAGATTCGGTAATTTAGTTCAAGGTTGCAATTCTGTCAAAGACTATTTTAAATTGTTTAGAACAGTTGAATTCAAACGAGTGTCTGTATATGACCCAATTGCATTGATTTAAGAGATGAATATAAGATGACTATGACACATTCTCTGTAGGATAAGGCTTTAAGATGTAAGATATGGGATTGGACCCCATGTTGATTCAATCCTTGGCTAAGAAGGATATTACAAATTTGTCTGCCATCCAGTTGAACAAAGGTAGAGATAGGTTATCGATGTTAGAGCATAAAAGCAGTCAGAACTATTATGTGACTTTCTAGAACAGAGGATATTGCAGTAACATTGAATTGAGAATGAATGTTGCTTCTTCCTCATTGGTTAATAGTTGTGATCGGTTCCTTTAAAGTGTAAGTTTGATAATGAAAAAAATGACGAGACTTGATAGTGCATTAGAGTTGTTAAATACTCTAATACATTCCACTGTTGATGAGATGGTTAAGATCAACAAAACCTCTCTTTCCAATATTAAAATGTGTATGCAAAATGCACAGGAAAATATTGAGTTTTTACAGCTTGAGACAAAGCTACAACAAGAGGAGTTACAATTGAAAATACATCCTTCTGAACTTGTTTAGAAAATCCCTTATTTGACTTTGAAACATGATCCTATCAAAAACCAACAAGTCATCAAGTCAGTAATGTTGAGTTTGATCTCCATCAAGTGCCAATTTCAAGAGTAGTTTCGCATAAACATGCAGAAATTCAGCTTGCATTTCCCAAGAAAATCATCAGACCTTGAGAAGAGCTTGTCCACAACAAGCACAGAACTGGTTTTGGATATGACAAGGACATGTCCTTTCATATTCCAGATTACTCAAAGTCCATTCAGTTTCAGAGTGCTGGATTCCTTCATGACAGTTCACCTTCAGTTGTTCCAGATTATGCTCCTCTTCCACAACAACAACAACAAATTGTGAAATTCCAACAGTGTGACTGAGTTGGCCATGTGAAAGACCACTGTTTTGATCTTCATCCATGTAAGCACCTTCATAAAACCAGTCATTCTTCAAATAGATGCTTCAAAAACAAGCTTCCTGCAAGAACAAAGATTCATCTTGGATGGATCGCCTTTTGGCAATGGGCATCAACAACCAAGAAGATATTTCAGTCATATGTCTGAACTTTTTCTAGAGTATTGAATAGTCTTGCAGTTGAGTTTTCTCCATCATCTCACCTTGTATTTGACTGGGGGGGAAGTGATGGTCATCTACAAGCTTCAAAGCCACATCAAGCGAGACTAAGCCACAACCTGCCATACCAGATTTAGAGTTGTAGCCAGAGACAAAGATGCCCCTGAGCATGCCTTCAGTTGGTGATGCTTCTTCAAAGAATTGAGGACACTTCCTCTAGCAGAAGACTTCAGCTTCTTGCCAGTTTTGGAAGAGTTCTAGGAATTCCATTAAGCATTCCAGGGTTGTTGGTAATCCTTAAACCATCACAGGTTGAGACCTCCCTTTGCAGGTTGAGGTTCTTCCTTTTTATGTGGGGTGAGACCTCCCTTTCATGATTGAAGGTTTCCCTCTTCAACACATCAGGAGCACTTCCTCTAGTAGACCTCAACTTCCTACCAGACCTGGAAGAGTTCTGGGAATTGTACTAGGCATTCTAGTGTTGGTGGTAATTCTTAAACCGCCTCCCTTTATACCAACATTTCAGAGAGCACATTCATCCTAGTGTTGCCATGCATTTTTTGCACACTTTGTATTACAACTCTCTTCTTGGACTCATACATACCCCTTCGGATTAAGGGGGGGAATGTTGGACACCTAATCCTCTAAGGGTTGGTGTGGAAGTTGAACAACCAAAGGGAGTCCAAGAGACCACTTGGAATATGAATCCAAGGGTCACACCATGTACTATAAATGTATATCATTGTCAATAATAGACGTACTCTCATGCTTATCATTCACACTTTGTGTCTCCCATGTATGTATTTAACAATTTCATCACAAAAATAGAACAACTAATAAAATATTATATTGTTGAATGTCATCACCAAAAATTAAGAAATATGATTAGCTAATATTATTTATATTAAAATACATATATTTATATGTG
>APFE031391287.1:115516-154211 GCA_000404065.3 Pinus taeda
ATAAGTAAATTTCAATAATAATAAAAAATAATGAAATTAATTCCTTAAACTATGTATAAGTGTCATAATTTTTTTGGTCAAAGACAAACTAATACACATTCAAAGGAAAAATTGAATGGGCATAGGCAGCAACAAGTATAATAATGGAATTTAGAATAGATAAATTATTTAAAAATTTATTGAAACAATTATTTAAGATAAATAGAAATTGCATGAAAAATATTTCTTTATTATATATATAGTAGATTTAATTGTTAAATATATGTTAGTGTCTTAAATATTTCTTTATTAATATATTATTAGTAGATTAAATTTGTTAAATATATGTTATAGTGTCTTTAAAAACTATTAAGGGAATTAATACATACTTTGTAAAAAATTTTTTTAAAATATTATTTATTATATATATATTTTTATATTTCGTTACTTATATATTTATAATTTGTTAGGTATATGTTATTTTTCTTTAAAATTATATTAAAAAATACTATGAGAAGGAATAATACTTTCCTATATATAAAATTATAATTTTTAATTATTTATATATTATATATAATAGATTAATATTGTTAATACCATGTTAATATTTCTTAAAAAAACTAATTAGGGAAAATTGAATTACTTTCTGAATTTATAACATGATAATCTTATATTTATAAAATAGTTATTTTAAATATTAATTATTATTTATATATATTTTAAATTAATTATTGCTCCTTCGTTGCTTTCCACTTTTGGAAATAGATTATTTTTGGGCTAATATAATTTGGACGTATGGGATCCATGCCTGGCCGCATGAATTGACCATTCGTTTGTACACGGGGTTAAATAGAGTTCACATGGCGTGAGATTTGGAGGCCCGTGGAATTCACTCGAACATCTACGCTAGTAAATATTGTATAGTTAGTGTAGATAATGTATAGATACATCAAATATGTAAATTTGAAATTTAATGTGATTGACATCAAATTGTCACTTATGTGGTACATTGTCATCATTATTCAATAAAACCATAAAAACCACAACCAATCGATAAAAATAAAATTAAAATATCTCAAAAATAAATTAGAATAATTTATAAGGTGGATTTTATAAATTATTGTTTAATTTTTTTTGTCATACTTCTATTAATTTATGATCAAACATATATTAAATGTGTAACATCTGCCTTGTAGCAGGAATAATAATAATAATTTTTGTAAACCTTGTTTTTCGTCTTTTGCAATTCAATCTTTTTCTTGTTTAAATTGATGATGAGCTGGCCCAACTTTCCAACAATCCCCTCACTAAAAAGACAATGCCAAGAAACTGATGCTAGCATATTCCCATAACTTTCTCTGATGTCTTTGAATGCATCACATTCCAAAATGAAATGTTTTTCCGATTCCACTACTCCAAACGTGCAAAATGTACACACTTGTTCTTCCCAAGCTTCTTTAGGCCTTTTTCACCGTCTTGTTTCACACCAAAGTTGATGCAAGTTGGTTCTTAATTGAGCAATAAGAAGCTTTGCCCTCCACGGAATGCTAGCTCCAATGAACTCTTTTTGTTGTAAATCACAGGTAGGATTGAATTCCTCAATTTCTTTTCCCCATACCCGTTAAACTTCTCCATAGCAAAATTCTTTAGCTCCTTGCTATTTGTGAGACATGCATTAATGTAGATATTCCATTTTTATATTCATATATAATTTTGTTTTATCCATATTTTTTTTCTTTTACTCATATTTTCATTGAAAATAACATTAAACTATAATTTTTCAATAAAAAAGCAACTACGCCCGCTCATATTGCCTAGGTAAAAAAAACTGTCATGTATTCATGGGTACCAACCCCACCATTCCTATAATTTCGACAATGACAAATAATGGTAAAATTTAATGAATTGTTTATTGATGTCACATGGGATTTGGACCCCAATTGGAATTTGGAAAAAGGTGGGGGCCATCCTCATTTAGAAGAGTATTCTGACACCATCATATCAATGTGGCATGCCTTCTGATCTCATTCATTCCTTTGCATCCACAGAAAGATGTTACCGCCTTCTAACCTCATCCGAAAAGCAAAGTACAAGCATCATGTATTTAATGTGGAGAGTTTGGAAAGTATTTTTAAGCTAAAAGTGGAGCTGTTGGGAATTAATATATTATCTACCAGTATTGAGATTATAGTTTACTTTAATTTGTAAATTTAATAATGTACACCTTTAATTTGTTTTCTCCTTTCTTGTAGTCAACTAATGTTATATTTTTCCTTTCTGTGATTTTTGTGTTTAGTGATAGCTTTAGCCTTTACATATTTGTCATTGAACATTGTCGTCATTGTTGTGCCATGGTTGAGGAAGTAAAAGAAGTATGACAAGTTATCAATGAATGTATTAAGGATATTGTACTGATATAAGGTAAAGTGACCCAAAAAAATATTATAGGGGAGAAATAACAAGTCTAATTTGATTCTTAAATTTGAAAAGCTAACCAAACAAGGAGTAAATTTAAAAAACATATTATAAACCTACCTAATTAAAAACATAATTATCAAACTATAATCTCAATTTCCCACACTATCTTAAATTAAAAACTTCAATTACAAAACTTATTAACCAATTAACCAAATATTATTAACCTTTACCCATCCAAGCTACTGCTAAAAATCCTTAGAACACAATCAATTGAAATAACACTCAAAATGAACTTGTCTATGCGAAAATGAAATCAATAACTAAAATCCAAAAATTTAATTTCTATATTATTATGATTTTTTTAATACATTTTTACTTAAATTATTAATCAAACTCTATTCCTACGGGCACTAATATGTAAGGTATTAATTTTTGACAGAAAAAATAATACTCGGTAAACTTTACTAAGTATGATATGAATAAGGTCACATTAATTTTGCTAAATTGAAACTAATCATTTCATTAAACACAAAGCGGGCCTTACAACATAAACTCACCTCGACGACCCATTACATTGATTCCAATTCTGCATGGCATGTAGATAAAACGTTCTTTAATGTACACCTTTAGTTGTGATGCAGGAGCATCTGGTCGACAGGGCGAAGATCGAGACAGGGCGGACAGAGTTTCAGAAAAAGACTGGGAAGGTTAAACAGTTCGATAAGGGACAACAAGACTGTTAGGTTTCTTTCATTTTCATTTTATTTTTCTTTACCAAGGTCAACTACAGTTTGTTTAATTTCTGTTGGGTAATTTTTAATTATTTTACTTTACTGTAGCTATCAGTGTTAATTGTAGTTAATAGATTAGATTATTGCAAATAATGTACACAGTCACCCTTTGTGGGACCAAAGTGGCAGAGTAGACAGAGTCAGTTTATAAACTGTTAAACAGAAACTGAAAAAGCATAACTATCTAACGGATTGTAAAAGGTAACTGTTTACAGTTATCAACCGAATTGCCTCTAATGTATAAATTACAAAACCGAAATCCGAAAGAGGGTTCTGCAGCTAAGCAACAAAGAAATATATTCAAAGAAATAGACAGAGAGAAATTTCTTTTCCTTCATCTAAGAGTGCTGTGCACAAACGAATGTATAGACAAACTATCTGAGTTCTGTACAATTCAAGATTTCTGAGAAATAGAAGTTCTGTATAAATTATTTTAACAGACAAATACCGTGACCGAGAATCACTAACACAAATTTAAATATGTGAACAATCACATAGTAAATAACATTGCAAGTGAATACATAGACAGTATCCCAAATAACTGAGTGCACGGCGAATCCAGACAAGCAAACAGCAAAGCGTAAACGGAAGAGCGAAGTTGAGGAGCATAAGGACCCTAGGTCAAAACCGGGTAAGAGACAAAACCCAGGAAACTAAATACGAATTTTGCAATTTCCAAACATATATATATATATATATATATATATATATAATATATATATATATATATATATATATATATATATATAATATATATATATATATTATATATATATATATATATTACAGTGCAGGCCTGAATCAACCAAATAAGTTTACAACGAAACTCGTGACGAGGATCAAACCCTTTTCCACCAGTAACAGACGTGACAGGGAATATACAAAACCCTATATACTACAGCAACAAAATACAGACGCGAGTTTACAATACATGGCCGAAGACCAACAGGGTACCTAGGGTACAAACCAACACGAATCTACAGGTAGCCTAAGAGCATACAAAAACAACTAAATGAAAAGCACAGAGCTACCCGGAAGCACGAAGCCATAACCTGTTGTGGAGAGCCACGGAGCCGTCACCTGCAATGACAAAAAGAAACCACGTTAGGGTTTGAAGGAGTGACAAAACCCTGAACCGAAACCATACCATAAGCTCATGAGTAAAGGAACGAAATAGCCAAGAAGACGAGGAGTAAAATAGAAGGGGAGATACTGTACCTGTAGGTGAACGATTCCCCTGTTCACCGAGACAAAACCTGACCATAGAGGGGCCAAATTGGTCAGTCATTATTCGAGAAGCGAAAAAGGAAATATAACAGAGAACTTAAGCTTACCTGAACGACGAGTTGAATGCCGGAAACAGCTGTTGCAGACCATAGAATGTACATTGCCACTGAGCATAGCCGGAACCCTCCATACTGAGAAATGACCACAAAGATACCGTGCCATTGACCGAAACAAACCAACAACTCAGAAAGATAACCAGTCGACAGAGCAATCCACGGAAGAATCCGACAACAAAACCACTAACAGAGTTATAACTTACCAACGAATGCATGAACCAAGTGTACAGGCGGAACCACGGTGAAAACCAAGCATTTGAGCAAGAAATCCATATAAAAAACGACTAAGTATCGACTGTTATCTCAGAGACAGAGCCGAGCTCGAAACCAGGTCGCAGAGCAGTGAAACCACAGAGCAAAATGACAATGAGCGCGAAATGACCAAACAAAAGGGCAGCCGGGAGAATTAGGGTTGCAACACAACCGAGGTGGACAGGTGTTAGCACGAGAACGGACGAGGTACCAGGTGGTAGGTAGGTAATCACTGTCGCATTCAATATCGGACCGAGCCAAAAGATTAATAATCAACCACAATCAACAAACAAATTTGCAAGTACCGTGGGTAGGTGAGCTGGAGAGGGGCCACGTGGACGGGCCACATCAAGTTGAGTGCCACATAGGTGAACAACCTTTTGAGTTGATATATTTATGGGTAATAATTTGGGTAGATTTATTCGAAGAGATTTACTGGCTAGTTTATTTGGTCGGGCCTAACACCAAGGGTGTCGAGGAGATTTGACCCATGACCCCTCAATTGACAAGGTGCTTAGAAATAGGAACTCAATCATTTGAGCTATCCGTTAAGGTTTTTATGAATATGTTATGCGTTGTTTAAATTTTTTTTTTTTTTTGGATTTTATAATATTATTAAAATATTATATCATATGCATTTCTTTTGAAAATGGTTTTAAAATAGAGAAATTTTTAATAATAATATTAGATAGATGGTTAGGATTTAATAAATATTGAGAATTCGTTATCATTGTTAAAATAAATAGATGAAGATTAAATTTAAAATTTAATCTTATCATCATTTTTTTTTCTTTATAATTTTTTTTTTTTTCTAATCATGAGCAAGTGTTTGGATAATTTCCTTTTCTCTTATTTCTTCCCATGTGACTTATTTTTTTCCCTATTTTTCCCCTATTTTCTACCTATGCCTTGTTTACACACTCTTGCATGGAAATTGACATGGTCATTTTACTACAGATTCTGAGCCTCAACCACTAAGAAGAGGTTAGGTGTGAGATTATATTTCTTTTTTCTATTAATCTACAATGTCTAGTAATACCACTTGCAACTATCAAACAATGTGGATGTTGTTGGATTTCTGATTCTAGTTTGCCACACCATATTGATTTCATGGTTTACGGTGATGAGTTACGATTGTTGGGAAGACACCATAGTCTGATTTAGTTTTATTTTGTTGTTCACATTCTACTTTTTTATTTTTATTCTTATTGAATTACTAAATTCTTTCCTTGTTTCTTTTTCCTCGTGTAAAAAAAATAAAATTATTTATTGACACAATCCAAGTTTTGTAGCTTTCTCAACACCTACAAAATTTGGATCGTTGTTATAGAGTGCACAACCTAGGCCATTGGAATTTGGCTACTATATTAATTAATCCAAGGACTAAATCATGTAACACAAATAAAGAGTAATTCGATTATGTTCACGAGAACATAGAAATGGATTCAAATATCTTTTTATTCATCAAAATGTGTTGTTACGAATAAGAATACAAATTTGAGAGTGGAGTCCTGATAATACTTGAAATTCCCATGTTTTTACACAACAATATCACACACAACAACCAAACACCCTCGCTAACTCGTACAACAAATAGTCCCGCTCTCTGAAAATTGTGCAACAATCAAACCAATGCCTAAAGTCTAAGAGCCCGAAGCAAACCCATAGAAACCCAACTGGCCAAAAGTAAAGGTAAAAAGTCCTTTTTATTTTGTGTCCATGCAATTTATCCTCACGTTGTTGGCCTCTTGGTATTCCACAAAAACAAATCACTTCCCCCGCTGTCAACCTTTTCACCTTCTAGAACTGGGTTGATTTGCTTCCGCTCAGTATGCAGCCAAACCAAATTTGTAACCTCCATCTCATTCTCACAGTGTGTCTTGTAGTGGTTTTCCTATAACAAAGCAACTGAATAACTGTTGATTTTGGATGTGTCAGTGACTCTATGCAAGAGGAGTATCAATACACGATCTTGAGAGCATAAGCCACTCTAAATATAATCGTCGCTTCGAGAAAACGTAGCTACATGAGTAGCAACAAATACCATCGGGGTGTATCGACAACTACATAATAGGTGTATCAACAACTTAAAACATATGGGAGGAACAACACTTATTACGAACTCAACGAAAACTTGTTTTTGATTGATGAGGATAGCCCAAGGCCAAGGGTGCTCCTACATAAGACATCCTTGGTAAGAAAATATGAACTACTAGCTCATGTGTTATTTCCTTCATAGATTGAAGTCCCTTGTAAGTGTGCTAGCTCTTGCTCAGACACCCACAATGCATCTTCAAATCCCCCATTCTTCCATTTCACTAAATACTCCAGATACTCCCTGCTTCTAAGCCACGTGGTCATAATTTCTTCCACTTCTTTAACTGGTTTAACTGGTCACTGTTCCTTCCACTCAATGAGAGTACCTATTTCTTCACTACTTTATCCTTCATGAAACTCATATAGATCATCTACATTGAATATCGGTGAGATATCCAAGTCTCTCGATTTCTCCAACTTATAGGCGTTTAAGAAAAAAAAGAAGAATTCTACACAAACCTATTTTCTTGTATTTCAACTTGTTGTAGGTACCCTTGGAAAATATCTCTTTCCGTAGATGTGCCATTACCAGTTCTCCTTCAGAAAAAACCTTTGCTCTTCTTTTCAAATTTTCCTTCTCCTTATACCTGTTATTACTCTACTGGAATTACTTCTTCACTTTTTCATGTATCAGCTACATGCTATCTGAAAATCACTTGCATCAACACTCTTCATTTCCTCCAAATTTAGAAACCTTATTAGGTCCACAACAAATTTTGGTGACCACCCATAAATAATATGAAATGGACTCTTACGAGTGGATTTGTTCACCAAGTCATTGTATGCAAACTTTTCCCGTGCCAAGACCATATCCCATTGGTTGGGATTTTCACCACTCAAGCTTCTCAGTGAATTCCCAAGACTCTTTTTCACTACTTCAGTATGTCCATTTGTCTATGGATGATATGCTAAATTTTATAATATTTTAAATCCTATCTTATTCCATAGCATCCTCCATAAGTGACCCAATAATCTTGTATCACTGTGAATAGTAATGGTTCTTAACAACCCATGAAGTCTCACTACTTCATTGAAGAATAAAAGAGCCACTTTAGTAGCATCACTTGTTCTCTCGCATGCTATGAAATGTGCCATCTTCAAAAACCTATCTACAACAACCATAAATGAATCATGCTTCCTCTATGTCCTTGGCAGTTCTAAGACAAAGTCCATTCTCACATCATCCCAAGGCCTTTCCTATACTAGAAATGGTGTATACATCACTGTATTTCGACTTCCACCCTTGGCTAGTTGGAAAAATATACAACACTCAACAAAATTTCTGACATCCATTTTTATGCTAGGCCAAAAATATCTCTCCTTTACCAATGTTGCGGTCTTATCCATGCTAAAATTTCCCCTTAAACCTCCACTATGTATCTCCTTAGTGAGATTCAACGTCATTGACCCTCAAGGAATGCACAATTACTGATTTTTAAATAAAACCCTTCTTGGATATGGTAGTCTAAGAACATGGTCTTGTCCACACTCCAAGGTGCTTTACAAGTTGTCCAAGATTCTCCAAAATCAACATCTTCTGCATATAAATCTTTCATGCTTTCCAAACCTACAATTTCTACTGAAAAAGTGATGAGTAACAATACTCTCCTACTCAAGGCATTTGTAAATTTGCTTGACTTTCTAGACCTATGCTTCAAAACAAATGTATAACTTTGCAAGAATTCAACCCATTTAGAATTCCTTTGATACAACTTACCTTGATTGTTGATATATTTTAATTCCTTGTGATCAGTAAACAAGACAAATTCCTTGGGCAATAAATAGTGTCTCCACTTCTTCAAATCCTGCACAATAGCATAAAATTCATAATGATATACTTAATAACTCTTCTTGGCATCATTCAAATTCTCACTAAAGAATGCTATTAGTTTGCCTTCTTGACTTAAAACCTTTGATTGTTGTCACATTTGCGTCAGAGTTAACTTGGAAATCTTGATCAAAGCTCAAAAGTGCCAAAACTAGTTTCTTTTTCACCCTCCTTTTCAGATCTACAAATGCCTTCCCTATTGTTGTTGTCCATTTAAATTCCCCTTTTTCATGCACTCAATAAGAGGTGCACAAATATGGCTGAAATTACTACCAATTTCTGGTCGAAGCTTGCCAATCCATGAAAGCTCCTCACCTCAAAAGTAAACTGAGGTGTTGGTCATTCTATGATAGCCTTCACCTTCTTAGAATCCATCTTCAAACTTTCATTGGAAATCACAAATTCCAAGTACACTAACTCATCCTGCATGAATGTACATTTCTTCAAGTTTATTAACAACTTCTCTTCCTTAAACTGTTGCAACAATTGCCTTACATGTTTCAAGAACTCCTCTTTATTTTTGTTGAAAATTAAAATGTCATCCAAGTAAACTACAACAAATTTACCCAAGAATGGCTTCAAGTCCTTATTCACTAGCCTCATGAATGCGTTGGGGTCATTAGTCAGCACAAATGGCATAACCAACCATTCAAACAATCCATCCTTTGCGTTGAAAACAATATTCCACTCATCACCTTACCTAATATGGATTTGGTGATATCTGCTCTTCAAGTCTATCTTTGTGAAATATGCAGCCCCACTCAAACAGTCCATAATATCCTCCATCCTCGGTAAAGGAAATTGGTACTTGATGGTTATCGTGTTAATCGCTCTAGAATCCTTATGCACTCTCCATTTACCTGTCTTCTTGGGAGTCAATACGACTAGTACAACACACAAACTCAAACTTTCTCTTATCAATCCTCTATCAACCAATTCTTGTACCTGCTTATTCACTTCCTCATTATTTTTTGGAGTCATCCTATAAGGTGCCTTGTTTGGTAAGCTCGATCCAAGAATCAAGTCAATCTGATAAAAAATACTTCTCACGGGAGGTAAACCTTTTGACAATTCATCATCAACAATCTCCTTGATATCATCTAACAAGGATTTAATTTCCTCCAAGATGGTTTCTAATTTCAATTCATCAGGAATAACCTTTAGAATCATTGCTAAATAAAATTTCACCTTTTGTTCCTCATGTACAACATCCTTGGATGAAAAAAACATGATCTTGTTGTTACACATGCTGGTACTTCCATAACTTCTTGTTGTTACAACTATATTTTAAAGCATCGAGGTGAGTTTGTATTGACGTCCTTCTTTCTTGAACTCATATATTTTGTCGACTATCATGGTGAACTTGTTTGTCAAACAACCATGGTATTCCCAAAAGTAGGTGGCACGTGTCGACATCAACAACATCGCATAGTTCTTTCTCCTGAAGATTGTCGATTTGAAAATTCACCAAGCATTGTTTGGTCACAACCAACTGCAGTCCCTTTTGTAACCATGAGACTCTATAAGAATTTAGGTGGACTAAACTCTTGAGATTCAACTTGTCCATGACTTTAGTGGACACTAAATTCTCTGTACTTCCACCATCTATAACCAAGTTATAGAACTTTCCTTGGACCTTACATTTAGTTTTGAAAACTTTCCTTCTTTTCTCTAGTTCTTCCGCTATATCTTTCTCAGGCTTGAGCAATACTCTATGAAACATCAATTTTTCTTTATGTTCTTGTTGAAGTACAATGATACTTTCTCCAACAATAGAAGCTTCATTGGCTTGCATAACTTGTGTTTGAGATTCATCTCTTCTTCCTAAACTTTGTCCTCCAGGTACTCATATTTCTTATGTCCTTCAACTCCAAATGATAAAAGGTAATTACATACTTGCCCTTTCCTCTTCTGAGACTTGCTTTACCTCTTCCAACAATATTTCCACCTCTACCATATTGACCACTAGTGGATTATTCTTCCTTTTCACTATCAATAGCAGTCCCTACCTTACTAATGTCTCTAAAACCTCTTCCTTGTTGAAGTTTCTAAGTCTACTTAGTTAGAAACCCTCCACGCACTTGATATGATTTATTCCTACCTACTTGTTATTTTACTTAACAAGTTATTTACAATGTAATTACTGAAAATAAACACTAGTGCATGCTCAACATATTACAGATCAACAACTAAAGGAAACAGAAATAATCATACCATATGACACCATTATTTTTGGACCAATGTCCCCGGAAAAACCCAATGTGGGAAAACTGGTGCAACTATTTGAGGGTTTTCTTATTAAGCAAAATCAGAGTACAATCTGGGTTTCGTAATTGGCCTACCCAATAGAGAATTTTCTTGGCAGTAATACCTCTCAGTTTGAGACAAATCTCCTAGCTAAAACCCCGGATAATCCTTCTGGCAGCTCTTTAGCACCAATCTGCCCCAGAAACCCTAGTTCCAGCCTTTTCTGGACTGCATCAGTCCCTCTCTGCCCAGCGCTGGCCCTGCGTCACCTTGGATGGGTCTGCGTCAGACTTAGGAGGCCCTGCATCAGCAACACTGGCCTCTCTGAGGCTCTGTGCAACTCCCGGCTGCCTCTACGTGGCCCTGCGTGAGTCCTGGCTGGCTCTTTGTCACTCTCCCTGGCTATTGCACTGCTCTCTTGACACTATCTCTGCCTCTCTGTCTCTCTATACTCAATGCCCCTCTGCTGCCACTCCCGATCACTAATTCTATCTCTCTTAGAAAACCACGCTCTAGAGAATAGAATAACTAATCACTCTAGTGTGTTTTCCAAGTGACCCTCAAGCCTCCTCTTATACTTTTCCTGTTGACATATCAACGGTTGAGATTAAGTCCTTAATCAATGGCTAATATTAGATCTGGCTTGATCCATGTCTTTTGGACCATTCTAACATAGTTTCATATTAATCCACATTCATATTTTAATTTCCCTAAGTTTAGACTTAGGGACTCCATTAAAAATAATAATTATTTTTATATCTCCTGAACTGTTTAGAATATGCCCAAACCCTTTCTGGGTATTGGAGATATCATGATCCCCAACCTCTCCACCAAATTTCATGGTTAGTGCACATTCGATGCTACCCGAAATCATGAATCCCTCTTAGTAAGGACTGTGCTCTCGCAATACTCCTCACTGAGTATTACTCTAATCATACGACATCGGTACCTGTGTTGATGCTAGGCCTTCCTGCCCAACATCCTCTACACTGCTGCATCCTGCACTACTACCCATGGTCTTGCCACTTCCACTTCTGCATCTGTACGACAACTCCCTTTACATCTGTGCTGCTGCTGGTCCTTTCTCCTAACACTGCATCCAGACTCCACCTCCTTTGATAATGTTGAATCATGTTTTCCATTGCTGCACTGCAACTCAGTTACTGAGAAGTAAGTAACTGATCTCCCAATCTGACCTCCCTGCTGGGCTAGCGACACCCACAGATGCTGAAGCTCCCTCTGCCACTGACAAGTGCTCCCTCTGACCTCTGCGCTGCTGCAACAACTCCTTGCATCTCGCACTATTACACACCTCTTTGTGCCATCATCCAACACTCCTATGCCTCTCACATTGTAGCAACTTGCTAGCCTTGCGCTATCTCAGGAATCCTACACTCTAGCTCTCTCTGCCACTCCATCCGCATCCGCCTCTACCCGAGTCAGCCAGTCCTGCTACTCCTCTTTGGGGCTCCCGTAGCAAGGTCTAATCCAAGAGGCTGGGTACCTCGAGGATCTTGCCCCTCATTTCCTGTAGTTCTCCTGACTACAACTTGATGTCTCCCCACTTCCGCTCAAGTGGTGCGTGTGCACTCATGGCACAGTCATCATCAGTCAAAACTTCCCTCTCTACCCATGCTGGCGCTGCCTTAGTCTCAGAAGACTCTCCCTTACTATTCTTCCTCGAACACAAGGTTACATAATGACCCAGCTCGCCATAACGGAAGCACTTGATCTTGGAGAGATCTTTCTTCTTTCGCTTTTCCTACTTTCCCTTAGATGCTAGGGCAACATCTTCCTCCTCCTGCTTGACTTTGATCCCCTTGCTACTGCTACCTGTCTTCGACTGCCGTCTGATCTCTTCCTGGCGAAGAGCTGCCCACATCTCGTCCCAAGGTGGGAGAGTCCCTCTGCCCAGTATCGTCTGGACAAATACCTCCCAGTCTTCTGAGACAACATTCAAGGCCATCCTCACCATTAGCTCCTGATCCGATGTCGCCTCTATAGCAGTTAGTTGAACTCGGATCTCATTCAGTCCTTGGAGGAAGGTGTCAATCGGTTCTCCCTTCTTCATTTGATATGACCTCAACTGATTCTTAATCAGCATTCTTCTATGCACAAAAGTATGCTGATACAACTTCTTAAGAGCCTCCCACATCTCAAATGATGTTTCCTTCTCGGCTATGTGTGGTACTACATGATCCTTGACCCCATCAAGGATGATGCTCTTGGCCCTCGCCATTGCCTCCTCGTACTTGTCGTTATCATTGGGGTCAACTGGGATAGTTATTACCTTCAAGGCAAAGTTCTTGAGACAATTTCTGTCAAGTACGGATAAGATTCTGGCCTTCTAGACTGCGAAGTTCGATGCTTCGTCCAGTCTATCCTGGTCTCTTACTTCGTGTAGTGCCATGAAGCTCTTCTACTTCCCTCGTAGAAGTTCTCTGTTCGACTCCTCCGAGTCTCTACTTCTCGTCTGGAATTTCTCTTCTAGACTCCCTCTGAGTCCCAATTTCCCTCTTGGAACTCCTTCTGCTGCTGTCAAGATGCCCCCTACTCTGATCATCTTGTGCAACTGCACCACTGATCCAGGTTCCTTGGCTAGAAACCCTTAGCAACAACTCCCTCCTCTTGGCCTTGCTCTGTCAGGTACTGTTCTGACTATAGTACCTCACCAGCTCCACTTTGCAATATTACCATAACCTTCTAAACCCTAGCAACCTGAAGGTGAGAGATCCTAAGCTCTGCGCAATCCTAGTACCAACAACCTGGCCTCCTCAGCCAATTGCGTCAGCCCTCCCAACTTCTGTATGGCTCTGCATGAGGCTCCCTTTTCCTTCCTTAGTCTCTGCATTGCCTCTTCCTGGCTCACCCTTGATGATATAGGCATTGCGTCAACCTTCTTTGTTTCTACTTTGCTAGAAACAACTTCTGTCACCTCGGGATAACTGTTTTCTACTACTATTTCTCCACTCGGCTGATGTCCTTAGTCCTCCTATGATCTGCAATCACCCTCTGATACAATATTGAAGTTTCTAAGTCTACTTAGTTAGAAACCCTCCATGCACTTTATCTAATTTATTCCTAACTACTTGTTATTTTACTTAACAAGTTATTTATAATGTAAATACTAAAAATAAACACTAGCGCATGCTCAACATATTACAAATCAACAACTAAATGAAATAGAAACAATCACACCATATGACACCATTATTTTTGGACCAATGTCCCCGAAAAAACCAATGTGGGAAAACCGGTGCAACTATCTGAGGGTTTTCTAATCAAGCAATATCAGAGTATAATCTGCGTGCCAAAACTGGCCTACCAAATAGAGAATTCCTTGGTAGTAATTCTTCTCAGTTTGAGACAAATCTCCTGGTTGAAACCTCGAATAATCCTTCCGGCAGCTCCTTAGCACCAATCTGCCCCAGAAACCCGAGCGTCAGCCTTTTCTGGACTGTGTCAGCCCCTTTCTGCCCAACGCTAGCCCTGTGTCACCCCGGATGGGTCTGTGTCAGCCTTAGGAGGCCTTGCGTCAACATTCTAGCCCTTTGTGTCAGCAACGCTGACCTCTCTGAGGCTCTGCACAACTCTCGGTTGCCTTTGAGTGGCCCTGCATGAGTCCTGGCTGGCTCTGCATCACTTTCCCCGGCTACTTCACTACTCTCCCAACACTATCCCTACCTCTCTATCTCTCTGTACTCAATTCCCCTCTCCTGCAACTCCTGATCTCTAATTCTATCTCTCTTAGCGAACCCTGCTCTAGAGAATAGAACGACTGATCACTCTGGTGTGTGTTTTCAAGTGACCCTCAAGCCTCCTCTTATACTTTTCATGTTGACATATCAACAACCAAGATTAAGTCCCTAATCAATGGCTAGAATTAGATCTGGCTTGATCCATGTCATTTGGAACATTCTAACACAGTTTCATATTAATCCACATTAATATTTTAATTTCTCTAAGTTTAGACTTAGGGACTCCATTTAAAAAATTAATTATTTTAATATCTCCTAAACTGTTTAGAATCTGCCCAAACCTTGTCTAGGTATTGGAGATCTCATGTGCCCCAACCTCTCCACCAAATTTCGTGGCTAGAGCACATTCGATGCTACCCCAAATCAACATTCCTATGCCTTTCTATTATGTTTTACTATTCAACTTTTACTCTACCTTCATGGCAATGTTATAGGCTTCATCAACATTTTGCACATTTTGAGTACTCATTTCTCCTTGAATCAAGTATTTTAGTCCATTCACACACCTTGCAACTCTTTAGAATTCTGGTTCCTTTATACCTGATCAAAGTGAAAATCTAAAAAACTCCTCGGTGTACTCATGAATAGAGGTCTCCTTTTTTCTTAGGTTCTGAACTTGTTTATACTAATTCTGCTGATAATCAACAAGAAGAAATTTCTCCTTAATCTTCATGACCATCTTCTTTCAAGTCTTGATCTTTTCTAGTTGATTATTTACTCTCTCTTTCTACAACATATCCCACCATAGTGCAACATGACCTTTCAACTTCGTCATGGAAAATTTTACCCAATTTGGATCCTAAACATTTTCATACTCTGATCCAGATAATTTACTTCAAGGACGCATATAAAATTTCATTTAAAAGAGCATGTAACCAAGTGACATAAACACATAAAAGAAGTAGAATACAAAAGAAACCATGATATCAAAGGCTCAATAACAACTTGATAACATAGTTCATCCAGTGTGGGCTACATCTCTGGGCCCTGCTCAATGTGGGGAGGCCTCTTTCATTAATTGGCAGCAAAATCAAATTACAATTAATTAGAAAATGACAGATGATACCTCCACTTCTGGGGATGGTTTGAAAATGCAAAGCTTTGATGAAGAAATGGACAACACTGTTGATTTCATGACGTGAAATCGTGTCAAATGACTATAAAGTCGACCCTATTATGGTTCGATCAAAATTTGGCCCCCAGCAATCTCAAAGAATCCCTCCCAAGGGTTCACTGGAGTTCAACTTCCCAATTGATGAAATTGACTACACCACTGCATTCCTAGCAGAAAATCGAGTGAAATGAGTATAAACTTGGCATATTTCTAGTTTGGTGAATTTTGAGGCTCAAAGGAATCTAAAGATTTGCTACAAGATTCCTTAGAATATTTGTAGAGAATATTCCTCAAATATTTTCTCTCAAAATCCATGCCCAAGGCACATGGTTCTTACTACAGTTAGGGTTCCAGCTCCTTCTGGTCGGCGGACTTGCTCCCACCGGTTTGGTGGTAATGAGGGTTTATATACAAAAGTGATGGCATTGTAACCAACAACGACGCAGTGGTTTGTTGGTGGCATTCTATGTTGGGTGGTTGGAGGCCATGGGTTCAAACCCATGGGCTTACTGGCCATACCCATATATCACATTTTTTATAACAAAATAAAACCGATGTTTGTTTGAAATGGCCTGGCATTGTAACTGTTCCACCGGCCGACCGACAGGGTTTTACCGCCTGGCGGTCGCTAACAATTTTCAATAAAAAAAACCATTAACCATTCCCGTCCATTGGCGGAAATTTCGGTAGTCATTGGGGATCATTGGTCATTTTAATGAGGCTACAATTTCATTGTCCCCAGTGGCCGTATTCCGACGACCTCCGCCGGTGCAAATTTTCGCTTACTTAACCATTCACTAGCCTTGTTGGCTTCATTCTTCCATGTGTCATCTTGTGATTGGTTTGGAATGTCCATATGGACATGTCACCATGCTGACATCATCATTTATACATCTGATGCTAGCATCCATATTGCTGATGTTAGTATGGCAAGTGGCACTGTGGGTCCTACCTGCAATTTTTTTAGTTATTTTATAAAGCCTTCAACGTACCATAACTTTCACATACTGTGTCCGTTTGAGGTGCCATTCATGCCATTGGATTCAAAATGAAGAGCTCTTCGATTTGAGATTAGTTTCACTAATTTCTGAGAACTTTGAAAATTTGGCCGTTTGTGATCCTCCTAGATCATTCCTCCCCACTAATGAGATTTTGGGATGCCAAAAGCTTTATCAGTCAATTGGAAAGTTAGGGAATTGCTCCCTCACTTTATCATTTTCAATCCAACAGGTGTTACTTGGATGCATTCACTTGAAACCAATACTAAGGTACTCCACGTCTCCCTATTGTGAAGTCCTAGTTCTCCTATAAAAAATGATATCCTCAGGTAGTTTTTCCAGGTATTTTGGTGCAAAGTCATCCATTGTAGGAACCTATCGAACCTATCCAACCTCTTCGATGTCCATGATCAAAGGAGGCTAAAAAACCTTCAAGTTTTCAACGTTCACCACTGAGTACATCTGCATGTATGCTAGCAAATCAAGATGAAAAGCATTGTCTTCAATCTTCTCTAATATTGTGAATGGGCCATATCGGATTGGTATCAAGTTCTTTTCTTCCCCGTTCATTCTGTCTTTGCTAATGTGGAGCCACACCTTGTCTCCAACCTGGAATTGGTGATCAACCCAATGCTTGTCATGTCGAGCTCTGTATTGAGTTTTACTTTTCTCCAACTACTCCTGCACTGCCTGGTGAATCATTTGAATTCATTGAATGAAATTCCGTTCTTTGTCCCTATCATATTTCTCACTATGATATTCATCATCGCTCCCAAAGACCATGTCTAAGGGATCCTTTGGAGAATATCCAAAGCATGTCTCGAATAGTGAGCTCTAAGTGGATGAATGCACTACCCGGTTGTATGTATGTTGTACATAAGGAAGCTACTCGTCCCAAAACTTGGGATGCTTGCCACAATAACCCAAGAGTAAATGTATCACTGTGCAGTTGACAACCTCTGTTTTCCATCGGTTTACGGATGAAATGTCGCACTCATCTTCAACTTGGTGTCCATCATTCTCCACAAAATCGTCCAAAACTCTCCAAGGAAACGAGAGTATTAATCAAACACAATGGATGTGGGCAACCCAAATTGGACCCATACAAATTGGAATAAGAGATGAGTAGTTTGCTCTGTAGTGATCTCCATTTTACAAGACATTAAGACACATTTTTCTAAATCGATCCACAATGACATACAAATAGTCATGACCTCTCCTAGACAAAGGAAACCACTAACAAAATCCATTGGCACAGTTTCCCATGGACGATTCAGTTAATGGAGTGGTGTGTAGAGCCCCAAATTTCTATTAGTGGGCTTGCAAACTGAGCACAACACACATCTATTTACATATCAAGTCACAATATTTTTCATGTGAGGCCAACAACAAAACCTATGCAAATGAAACACAATTTTCCCTACACCAAAATGACCTGATACAAGAGAGGTATGTGCCTTTCTGATTAAATGTATTATTTCATTGGTGGGGATATAAATTTTTTCAAGGTGGTATAACAATTTTCCTTGCAAATGGTAATTGTCTACCTGTGATCCATGAGTCAACTTTGCATAAATTTCCTTAAAATCTTCATCATCAACATACTGTTCAACATAACTTTCAAATGATAAAGAAGCATTTTGAAAAACTATAGATGCAGAAATGGGAGGGCAAGAAAGCATATCTGCCACTTTGTCGCTGATGCCCTTCTTGTATTTTATTACCAAGTGAAACTGTTGGAGGAATCCCATCCATCTGAAATGATGTGGTTGTTGAAGCTTGGTTTGTGACTGGAGGTGCTGAAAGGGTTGGTGATCTGTGTGAATGATGGTCTCCTTGCCAATCAAATAGTGCTTCCACTTCTTCACGCATTGAACCAAGGCATACAACTCCTTGTCATATGTTGGATAGTTCACAAGACCTTGGGAGAATGTCTCTGAATGGTAACATACAGGTTTCCTCTGCTACATCAACACTGCTCCCATGGTGTACCCACTAGCATCCGTCTTGATCTCAAAAGGTTGTTGGAGGTCAGGTAAGGCCAAAACTGGTGCGATACTCATCTTCTCTTTCAGTGTATCAAAGGCTTTCTGTTTCTTTCCTCCTCACTGAAAAGTTTGGTTCACACTTGTCAATGCATGCAAGGGGGATGCAATGAGAATGAAGTTGGCAATGAATCTTCTCCAGTATTTTACTGCACCCGAAAAGCTTTGAACCGGGTTTAGGCCACTCCACAATGACATCGACTTTAGAAGGATGTATTTTTAACTTTCCACCTCCAACAATGTGACCCAAGTAAACCAAAGAGGTCTTTCGAAATTCACACTTGGACATTTTTACATACAATTTTTCTTTTTGTAAAACATCAAACACCTTTTTAACATGACTCACATGATCTTCCCATATTCTACTAAAAATACGAATGTCATCAAGATACATAAGTACAAAATCATCAAGAAAAGGCCTGAAAATATCATTCATCACCCAAATGAATGTGGTCAGATCATTGCATAGTCCGAATGGCATCACCAACCATTCAAACAAACCCTGTTTTGTCTTGAATCAGTCTTCCATACATCTTGTTATGCAATCCTGATATGATGATAGCCATTGCACAAGTCCACTTTTATGAAATATACAACATTTTTCAATTTATCTAATAAATCATCAATGTGAGGGAGAGGGTACCAATTCTTCATCGTTATTTTGTATAGTGCCTTGTAGTCTATGCACATCCTCCATGCGCCATTCTTCTTTGGCACCAACACGATGGGTGAGCTGCATGGAGAAGAAATTGGCTTCATGACCCCTTGGTTCAACAATTCTTGCACATGTTTCTTTATCTCCTCCATCTTAATGGCTAGAAACCTATACATACCAATTTTGGGTAAAGGAGCATCTTGTTGCAAGTGAATTTCATGTTGAATCTCACGCTTTAGAGGCAACCCACTTGGTCCCTAAAAAATCCCATTATAGTTAGAAACAATTTCATACAATTCCTTTTTATGAGTGGGATCACAACCTTGTAAAGCTTCATATGTCTCTGCATTTTTTTCTCTCACGGCCATGAGCATGCACCCTTTGCCAGAATTGATCAATCTCTTCATCTGACCTGTACTTACAAGACTGGCACTGATCTTGGCATGATGAGCTCTAACGATGTATTCCACCTCATATTTCGTGAGATGATACTTGTTTTCACGGCGTAAGAAAACTGCTTTCCTATGATACAAATATGGACTCCCCAATGCCACATATATCCAAAGGTACAACATCAAGGTCACCCTCATTTACTAGTTTGTGTCAATCACAAATCTAGCTCTACACTTCTTAGTTACATGTAATTTGGATTTATCACACACCTAACCAAGAGGGTAGGGTTTCATATGAGGCTTGGTCTCTAACCCTAATTTCTTAACCAACGATTCTGAAATCAAATTTTCTTGTGAGCTCAGATAAAACAAGGTTTCCACTTTAGTATATTTAATCAAAACTCTAATGTGGAACAATTTAGTCCTCTTTCATTCATTAACAAGAGACTCATTTGAAGAACTTGTACTTGCATGCAAGTCATAATTTTCATTAGCATGAAGAGAAAGAGTACCTTGTATGCCCACTGCTATGATCTGTGTCTCATCATTGGAGTCGGATCTAAGGTCTTGTTGTAAGATTTCCATCGTCGTTTGCTTGGTCTTACCACCAAATCTCTTTGGCTTCAACTCGAGATGCAACTTCCAACAATGTTCATCATCATGGCCTTCCTTCTTGCAATGCATGCAAGATGGATTTTCTACTTCTTCCTTCTTGCAATGTGTGAAATATGGCTTTTCTCCTTCTTCCTTCTTGGTTGTAGCTTCCTTCTTGTCCTTTTCTTTTCCTTTTCTCTTGAACTTGCCATTATGAGGTTTGAAAGATGATTTTTTTGGGTTGATCTTCTTTATCATTCTTTCCCTTGCTTTCAAGGTGAATGGCCTTCACACTGGCCGCATCAATAGTAGTAGGCTCAAATAACAACAAAGAATTCTTGATGTAACTATGTAAAACACCAATATACTTTGTTACAGTTTCTGGTGAATCAAGTGAAATGCCCAATTTTAAAGCTTTTTTTCTAAACTCTTCTGTGAAGCTTTGTACATTTTGACCCTTTCCTTGTCTCAAATATTTCCATTCCATTAAAGTCTTTTGTCGATAACCCAAAGGATAAAACTGATCTTTTAATGCAGAAACAAAATTGGACCAATAGGAAAGGAGATTACCTAGTTTTTTTCTACCTTTCTACAACTTGCTTTCCCACCAAACAAGAGTGGTGCCACTCAGTCGAAGAGATGTTAATTGGATATTGGCGTCATCTTCCTCGATCTGATGAATCCAAAAATAAACCTCGATCTATCTAATCCAATTGTTTAATTTCTCTGCATTACATTCTCCATTGTATGTGGGAAAATAAAACTTTACATTTAGCTTAAAAAATGGCTTCTTAGATGCATTCCTATGATGAATGTTAGAATGATGAGAAGAGGAAGAAGCAGAACTGTTAATAGTGGATGGAGAGGGAGGAGGCTCTTCTCCTCCACCTCCATGGTTTATCGAGGCATGATGATTAGGCTCTTTTTCTCAGGATTTATTATCTTCACATATATTGCAAAAAAACTTGTCAACTTCCTCTGCTGTGGTGAACAAGTCCTTGCGATAATTTCGCTCTTCCTCCATTCTAGCTTCCTCATCTGCCATGTTTCATCTTAGTGTTGCATGCCCTTCTTCGGGATCAAAGGATTTGAGTTTTCTTTCTCCTCTTTGGAGATTGTTCCTTGTTAGCATTCACTCATGAAACTTGCATCAAGAAGACCTGATCTCATACTAAACTTGATCCAAATCTTTTACTTCAAGGATGCATACAAAATTGCATTTAAAAGAGCATGTAACCAAGTGACATAAACATATAAAAGAAGCAGAATACAAAATCAACCATGAGATAAAATGAAAAAAACAACTTGATAACGAAGTTCACCCAGTGTGGGCTACGTCTTCGGGCCCTACTCAATGTGGGGAGGCTTCTTTCTTTAATTGGTAGCGAAATCAAATTACAATCGATTACAAAATGACACCTTATACCTCCACTTCTCGGGATGGTATGAAAATTCAAATATCTGTTATAGAAATGGAGAACACCATTGCATTTGTGGCAAAAAGTCGTATCAAATGACTATAAAGTCGACTTGCTTTGGTTCTGTCAAAATCTGGCCCCTAAGAATCTAAAACATTCCCTCCCAAGGGTTGACTAGAATTCGATTGTCTAGTTGACGAAATCGACTGCACCACTACGTTCCTGGTGGAAAATCTATTCAATTGAGTATAAATGCGACCTATTTTAGCTTTGGTGAATTCTGAGGCTCTAAGGAATCCAAATATTCCCAGAGAATGTTCCTCAAATATTCCCTCTTAAAATCCGTGCCTAAGGTGCACAGTTCTAACTACAGTCAGGGTTCCGAATCCTTCTGTTCGATAGACTTGCTCCCCCTGGTTTGGCGAAAATGAGGGTTTATATAAAAATGTGGTGGAATTGTAACCAATGACCACATGGTGGTATGTTGGTGGCGGCCTATGTTGGGTGGCCAAAGGCCATGGGTTCAAATATGCAGGCCTACCAAACATACCTATATATTACATGTTTTATAACAAAACAAACTTGCCATTTGTTTGAAATGGCTTGCCATTGTAACTGTTCTGTTGACCAGCTGATGTGGTCCATTATTTTTCAAATTAAATAAATATTAACCGCCCCCACTCACCGTAGATTATTTCAATAGTCATTGGGGGTCACTGGTTATTTTAATGAGGCGACAATTTCGTCGTCGCTAGTGGCTGTATTCTGGTGATGACCATCGGTGCAAATTGTCGCTTACTTAACCGTCCGCCACCCTTGCTAACGTCATCCTACCACATGTCATCCTGTGATTGGTCTGGAATGTATGTATGACCACGTCACCCTACTAATGTCAAAATCCTTATAGATTACGTCTGCATCCATACTGTTGACGTCAACATTCCAAGTGGCATTGCAGGTCCAGCCTACAAAAAATTTAGCTTTTTTTGGAAAAACTTCAGTGAGCCATAACTTTCACATAGGGTGTCTGTTTGAGGTGTCGATTTTGTTGTTGGATTTAGAATGAACAACTCTTTGATTTGAGATTGGTTTTTTTGATTTCTTTGGATGAAAATTTGGCCTTTTGGGATCCCCCTGGATCATACTCGAAGTACCTTTCAAGTTCCCCAATCCAATCAATGAGTACATAACCTCTTAGATTTCCATCATAACTCTTGCACTACCTCTATTAATCAAATATGAAATCAACCTGACTGCTGGGTATCTCTCCCTGGTCACCTGTTCTTCATTGATTTCTTCTTCAAGCCTGAAATATACTTCTGCATCTCCATTTCTTCTATACTTCCACTCTTTTATTCTTCGACTTAACCTTTTTAGCTCTCGATTTCCTACACCTCCTCATCATGGCCATTTTCTCATTGGTGGCATCCTTAAAAGTGGTAGATGTCTCACCAACATCCACATACCTCAATCGAGGTTCCATGACCCAACATGTATCTTCAACACTTGCTACCCTCTTACATGAAGCAAATAAAGGTGCAAATCCCAAAACAAATCCCACTCTGATACCACTTGATGTTGCCCAGGTTCTGTAGCTTTAACAACACCTTCAAAATTTCCACACTACAAGAAAAAATCCATTAACACTGGAAATAACACCGAAAATCATTATATTTGAGCTTGCAATTTGGGTTCAATTGGTGGTGCAAAACCCAACGCTACAACACATTTTCACTTAGGCACCAAAAATAGCACCAAGAACTGTTTCTTCCATTATTGCATTCATTTGTACTTCTAGTTTTTCTCCCAATTACGCTTCATGTTTTACTTCTAGCATGGCATGAAAAATAACTTCTTTTTTGGCTTCGTAATTTACACCAAGTTATGCTTCCATTATAACGTCTTTTGTTGCTTCGAGTTTTTCATCTAATATGGCATCACTTTTTTTCATCCAATATGGCATCACTTTTTTTCATCCAATATGGCATCACTTGTTGCATCTAGCTTTGCTTCCATTATGAAATCTTGTTTAGCTTCTAATATGGCTTCCATTATAATGTCTTTTGTTGGTTCCAATATTTCTTCCATTATTACTTCTTGGTTTGCAACCTGAATGGCTTCTTTGTTTGATTCTTAGGGAATGCCAAGTTTGGCTTCTAATATTGTTTCCATTATTAGTTATTTGTTTGCTACATGAATTTATTCTGTTTTTGCTTCTTAGCTAATGCCAAGTTTGGCTACTAGTATTGCTTCCATTATTTCTTTTTTGTTTGCTACCTAAATTGCTTTTTTTTTTGCTTCTTAGGTAACGCCAAGTTTTGCTTCCAAGATTTCTTCTCGTGTGATTCTAGTTTGGTTTCCACTGTTGCTTTATTTTTTACTTCCTTGTTAGCCCCATGGTTTTATTCCTTTTAATTGCAAGCTTTGCTTCCTATTTAACACCTGGGCTTGCTTCTTTTTTAGGTATAGGGTTTGCTTCCTTCTAGTGTTGGGATTTTCTTCTTAATTAGCCTCCATTTTTTCTTGCTATTAAGAAACCAATTTAGCTTCCTATTTAAAGCTAGTAATAGCTGCAAGTATGGATTCCAATTTAATGTCAAATTTTACTTCCATTTTAGCGCCACATTCTATTTCCATTTTAACAAATCATCTTACTTTCTTTATAACTTCCATTTATTAATTTAATATTTATTTTATTTTATTTTATTTCAGTTAAATTAGTTAAGTATGTTATAGGCCATTTTGTCACATGTGGTCAATAGGCCTACAAACCCAATCAATCAACATCCGTGAACATGTTTTCATCATCCCTACACAAATCCCTAAGCATGACTCTCCCAAATCCATGAGTTTATGGTTTGACTAACTCAAATCAATGCTTTTTAAGGCCCAATGGACTCTGACCCTTTAGGGATTTGCATTCAGCAATAGGTTGCTTAGTTTTGCACCAACGATGATCAATAATAAGTTGTCTATTGTTGGGGGTCCACAGCTTCTAGAAATTTGTGAATATTAAAAAGAATCCTGAAGCTTCCTCTTCTAGAAGGTTCCATGAGCTGTCTCAACCATTTACCTTGTGTTATCACTTCGTAATTTCCCAGGGTTGTAGAGAGACACTGAGAGGTAACCACAAAAACACTTGCAAAGATGGGATCTAGCCCTTCTAGCTTCAGAGAGGGATCTCTCTTTCTGATTTAGATTTGTTGTTTTAAGATATTAGGTTAGTCATTGAGTTCTAAGTTTGGTTTTTCAAATATTTGGTTGAAAACTGCAGGGAAATTCGATTGGGCATGGAGTCATGATTCATGGGGTGATCAAATACAAAAATGACAAAATAGATGTAATAGGGCAAGGTAGGCAAACTTTTGTATCTTTAGAGCATTCGTGGAGTGAATTGGATGAAAATATTTAGATTCAATTAAATATAGAACATGCCAGGATGAATTCTATACTTAATATCATAGTGAAAACATAAATATTATTTATAATCGAGAGCAAAGTGTATTTAAACGAATTCATCCCTTAATCTTCTTTAAACAATAGAGACATAAAAACATATGAAAAACTGAGGAAAATAACAATTTCACATGAGAGGAGACATCACCTATTGCCTAACACAGGAATCCTGGAACCAACTTTTTGTATTAATGAAATTGATTACTTTGGTACATGCACAACTTACATCAAAAGGTTTGCTTTCTTCATACTGGTTCCAACCTTTTCTAAGTCTTATTTCTGAATATTTATAGAAAACTATAACAACTTAAATCAGATTTCAAAATAAAATATATTTACAAATAATATCTGTTAAAGACACAAATATTTTAGATATAGAAGAAGGAAAATAGGGAAAATATGCTGAAAGTTGTTGTGATGTTGAGGCTATGTAGGAATCTGGTGATGGCTGTATCTATTTCGCTGCAAATTCTATTCCTCTAAGCTGAAAATTTTGTTCTTCAGTTACACTTCACTCAATCAACTCTAGCAACCAGTTCCACCTTTCTTCACTTGGGATAGAAAAGTTAACCATATTTCTGAACCTTTCATCGACCTTGGTGTAAGTGTCAAAAGTTGGCTTATTGACAAAAAGGTGGTGGATTTCATGTTAAATATTCAAATGAAATTGTATTCACTATATGAATGCTTCTCCACTAGTAATTATTTTGTCCTTTATAAATTTGGAAGCATCAACAGCTATATTACACAGTTTTTCTTAGTATTTTTCTAATGGGATCAATTTTCCATTAGAATGTCTCGGAGTAGGTAAACCATTTTCTTGCAGTAGTGTGAATTTTTTGTTGAACCTCCTGACCTGCAACTCAAGGTCTTTGCATTTATTCTCCAACTATATCATCAAATTATTTTTTGTTAAGACCCACTTAACCTCCATGATTTTTACTGTTCTGTCTGGAATGTTCAGGTCTTGTAGTTCCTCCTTGGTTTTGGAATTTAACAACTTGATAATCTTTTGTGCCTTTTCTGGTTTGTGCTCCAAATCTTCCTTTGTGTTATGTATTGCAGTTTTGACTCTTTGCACAAGTTCTTCTTTCTCACAAGTAATATAAATTGAAGGCCACATATTTGCCATGTTGGCATTTATATTTTTCCAAATGTTGTTCTTAGCCTCTGCCAACATTTGAATGACAAAGGAATGGTCCTCATATTTCTGTAGCTGATGGATGAGCTTGTAATTTTTCTGCATTTTTGACAAATGGGCATTGCCAGTTTTAATATTATTCTCCTCCATCCGAGTTAATGCTTTTGACAATTTCTCTTTCTTGTCCTCAACTGATGACAAATGATCTAGAGCTCGGTAAGCTATTATGTAGACTTTGAAGTTGTGGTATTTGTTGAAGTTTCTACTGCTATACCTGTTCCTGATGTAGATGCTCCTGCTGCTTCCCACTATTCTTTTTCGTTCAACGGTGCTTACATGCCCTGATCCATCTTTTGTATCTATGCATTCTGCTCAACCAGTAGAGTAAATAATTTTTCTTTCCCCATTTCTATATTAGCAACATATTTAGCTTGAGGATATTCTGTGGAGGGTAACATCAGTTGCTTCCTCAATGTTTGAATGCCTGCCTCCTTGCTCTTTATGAGCTCTTCTGCTACTTTGATATCCTTAGGGTCATGCCCTAGCTTTATGATCAAATCTTTTAAATATTTGATCCTGTTTTCCTTACCAAAAGATGACATCTTCTCAATCTTTAACTAAGAATTCATGTTATTCAAAGATGACTGTAATTTAGAAGTAATCATGACTGAATTAGTAAGTGTTGAGAAAATCATCTCCCATGTTTTCTTGTGCAAATCGATTTGATCGATTTCATGTATCTTGTTTGTATTAATTGAGAAAAAGGAGGCTTTGTAATCTTCAACACTCCTAGGATATGATACTAAAGGTTCCATGAAGGCCATTTGGAACTGTGTTTTCTCTGAATCGAATGCAAATAGTAATCTATGTTGTGTTTTAGTTGTATGCTTCCAGAATTCAAAGTAGGTGGAAGCCTTGAAAGCTTCATTCTTCAATTTTATCTCCCTATATATTGAAAATATACTCTGTTGAGTTGAAATTTAGGAACTGGATGATACTGGAGATTGGACTGTTGTTTCTACAATAGGAGATTGTACTATTTCTTCCATTTAAAGAAGGAGTGATAGGAGTTCTTGAAAAAATCAGTGTGGCTGTTTGCTGTGTGTCCCTTTCCTCTGGAGTTTCATCTTGAATAGTAATTACTTGAGGCTCGAACAAAGGATTTATTTCAGAATATGAATTTTGAGTAGTGGTTGGGTTTTTTTTTTCCCTTTTGAAACAATAAACTCTTCATCTTGATTTTAGAATCAGTAGGGGACATGTCTTCCCTTTCCCTTTTCCCCCTTTTTTCCTTGGGAAGAGGTGTCTACATGAATGATTGACTAACCGATTTTTCTTCATCTTCTTGTAAAGTTCCCTCTATCCTTCCTCCTGATTAGCATATTGTTCAATTTCAGGCCTTGGTGTGTGTGCATAGGAGGCACTCTTTTGTTCCAATATGAACTTAGAAATGATGCCTAGGGGATCATAAGACCAAGAAATACTAAGCTTGAATTTCATCTGACTCAAAATATCAGCCACTTCCTTTGCTGCAACTCTAGTGTTGATAATAAAGGGCCCTATATGAGCCTTTAGCCTGGACTGTTCTTTCTTCTTATAGGAGACAAAATACAACTCATCCATGCTTAGAATTTGCCTAATGTATTCTAATGCAAATATCCTAATTGGTACAAACACTGGCAACCTGTAAGGAGGTAATTCTGATCCATAAAATATAATCTCAATGTAGTTCTGGTATAAATACCAGTATCCAACTTTGGATTGCTCTGACAAGTGTAAAAATTTATTTATCTTTGGTGAGATTCTTGGGATCAAATCATTGCTAAGCAAACATAGTGAGGTATTTAAAAATTTGTCAACAAAATTAGTATAAGAATACTCCTCTGAGTTATTTCTAACTAGAGAAATCCAATGAATCACTGACCAAGGGTTTCCTTCTCTATCTCTCTTTTGTAAAGGGAACTTAAACCCGTTTGACTAATATATCATAAGGTAAATTAGCACTCACTGATACTTAAAGACACCTTCAGCTTTGAAATTGACAAATTGGTCATGGATTGAGTTGGAAAAAAACTGACTAAAATATAAAAGGATTGATGGCTTTTTGCCAACTGCAAAAATAGATAAAAATCATAACACTATCTCATTTACACACTGATCACTATGGTATCCGAGCTACCGGGTTACCATAGAAATTACCTACTTGGATATTTTAGGGAAAAATGATAATGGATATGGGGGATTTGTCTGGGGTAATTCAACATTTTCTGGAAGGAAACACTATAAAATTTGAGTTTTTTGAGGGAATGTCATTTTTTATACAATTCCATTAAAACATCAACAACAAAGGGTGATGGGAGGCTTGATACTCAATTTGCAGGGCCTGGCAGATACTTTCATGGGAACTGGAGAAAATGAACTCATTGTTATGGGAAATGACAACCCTTTGACTTGGAAAATATTGGAGATGGAACTAGACATAGAAATCAGGGAAAAAGTGAGTTTGGGGGAAGACAAACTGAGGGAGAAAGGATTCCCAAACACTCAAGTAATCAGACTGGGTCTCGATAATATTATAGTAGGTGTTTATTAGGGGAGGGTTTTCAAAATCTAGGACTGGGGGGAATGAAGGGATTTGACTCTGTAACCTTTCCTTTTCCTTTACGGTTTTACATTTTGAAAATGAAATATAGGGAATGGAAGAAAAATCGTGGAGAAAAACTAGATAGAAAAAGGTTTGAAAAACAGGGTTACCTGTGGAAAACTATCGACTATGCGCAGGGAAGGCTGCTATAGATGGATGGAAGTTGGTGGAAATTTGTTTCTTTAATATGCATGATCAATGTCGTGTTAAAAGGGATGAATGTTGACCTCCCTAGATTTTTATAACAGTCAAATTAGTCATGTAACGGGAATATTAACGTCTGTGGAGTGGAGAGGCTTTATTAACAAAATTGATAGACTGCGGGAATTTATGAGATAACGTTCATTTGGTATTTTGCAACAATTTTTTAATGTTCAATAGGTACATGACATGGTCGGACAGTTAGTAGAAGCAGAGTGGCGGGGGTAACGGTTATGTGGTAGGATATGAGTGGTGGAGGGGAAGATATATGGCGGGAGAGGAGTGGAAGAAGAGGAGACAGATGGAAGGATAGAACTGGTGGAGGGACGAGGTGTGGTGGAAGAGGAGACAGATGGCAGGATAGAACTAGCGGAGGGACGAGGCGATATTTTGGGGGGGGGGGTGCAGATAGTATGTAGTATCAGGAGGGGACCGCTTGAAATGCCCTAGGTGCTTTCACATTAGGCTAGAGGGTTTTGACGAAAACAACTTTGTAGGCACCCTCCCTCGTGTTAACTGTTGGGAGTGCGGGGGGTGGGGGGCGAAAACACTACTCCGTCATAGATCTGAGAGGGTTCTATGATGAACCTTGATTCCATTGCAAACTTTATTTACATACAACAATTTTTGTTGTCATTTTATTACATATTATATTACATATAAACCAAATAGACGATAATAACCAAGGTTTAAAACCTTATAATTTGACATTTTTGGAATTTTGAAAGTGACATTTTGATTGGATCGCTGTAGGGGACCACTTTTTCTTTATTTTTATAATTTCTTTTATTCATTTCTTTTGTTTTTTTCACATATATATCATTTTTTTTATGTCCCATCTTTTTTTCTTTGAAGTTTTGAAAACAGTTTGCAGAATAAAATCATTATTTACAACATCTCGTAGGAGGAAATCAACAGATAATCATTAATTGATCCTATAAATTATAGGACCCTAACAATGGCTCCAATGGCTATGGCATCCTCCCTGTGAGGTGGAAAGAACATTGTAGATCAGTAGCCTTTGTCCATTGAGTACCCTGTTCTTATTGTGTATCTGAATTGACTAGCTGTTATTATTATAAATATTGGCAGAAAATCATCATAAGCTTAGGGCCTTCTCTACAGGCTTCAATTTCAAATGTTACCCACCCTCACTTGCAGTAGAATGATAAAATGATATTTACAATGACATGTATGAAAAACTTATCTATCCTTGAGTGAAATAGTGCTTGAGTAGTCTTCCATTGACGGGTCCTCATGGTAGTCCTTCTCCAGTCAAATCTTTTAGCAAGAAGGCATTATTACCTCGAAAAGATTCAATTTTATAGGGTCCCTTCCATAGGTTGTCAAATTTCTCATGCTTACTTTTCTCTTCATTTTTGGAGTCCCATATTAGAACAAGATCATCTATTTTGAAATCATCTGCTTTGGTCCTTTTGTCATGAATCTTCTTGATTTTGTCCTAAATTATCTGAGTTTTGTTTTAGACCTCCTCCCTAGTTTGTTCCAACTGAATCATTTGATTTATCCTTCTTTGTACATCATTTGGCTCCACTTGTGATTCCTGCAATAATTTTGGCACTAGAATTCCCAAGGAAGTGGGAAAAATTGCATTCGCTCCATATACTAATTGGAAAGGATACATTCCAATAGAGTTATTAGTGTTAATTCTGTCAGCCCATAGAGCATTAATCAACTTCTTATGCCATGATTTCTTATTTTCCTGCAACAATTTCTTTATAATGTTGACTAAACTTTTATTAGAAGATTCAAATGCCATTCCCTTGAGGATAGTAAGTAGTAGAGTGTCCTAAATTTATGTGATACTTGTGACATAAATCAATCATTTTCTTTGATTTCAAAGCAACCACATTTTCAGTAATGATTTTATGTGGACACCAAATCTGGATAGAATATTACCTTCTAAGAACTAAATTATGAGAGAATATGTAGCTTGTCTAGTTGGAATGGCTTCAATCCATTTGGTGAAGTAGTAAGTAGCTGTGAGGATCCATTTTTGTTGAGATGAAGAGCTTGGATGGATTTATCCAATAAAATCTAAACCCCATTGTTGAAAAGGAACCTCCACTGAAATGGGCTTTAAAGATAAGGGCAAAAGTTATCTCTCTCCTTCAAATATTTGGCACTGATGGCATGTTGAAACTCTCTTATGACATGTGCAAACAAGGTAGGCCAGTAAAAATTGGCTCTCAAGATTTTGTTGGCTGTGGCTCTCCAGTATAAATTTCCTCCACAGTCCCCTTGATGGAAGTCTACCATGACTTTGTCTGCTTCATCCTTCAATAAACAATTTAACAAAATACCTCCAGTATCCTTCCAAAACACAACTTGATCTAAAATGCAAAATTTCAAAGCTTTTAACTTGAGTAATCTAGCTTTGGTCTTTGCAAAACTAGGAGGACCTTATAAATTTTGTAAAATATACACAATATCTACATAACAAGGAGAGCTAGAAAATGCCTCTGATACTTGTGGAATCACCAACTCTTCCTATTCACCAAGTGCAGATATAAAATCTATATCTAGTGCGTGGAAATTTGACTCAACCATTAGCTTAGCCAATCCTTGACCTTTTATGAGTTTAGTAGGCCTTATTTCAATGTCATATTCTAAAATTACTGCAATCCATTTGGTTCTTTTCCCATCTGGATCAATTTGAGTGAGGATAAATTTTACTACAACACTTGGAACAAATGCAATTATGTGGGAATGTAGAATGTACTCTCTAAAGTATTTCAGTGCATTTACTAAAGAAAATACTTGTTTTTCCATGACATTGTACTTTAAAAGGCATATGTTAAAGCTTCATTGAAGAATGTTATAGGTTGTTCATGCCCCTCATTTTTCTGCAACAAAACTGCTGTAATAGTGTGTTTTGATGCAAAAGAAAAGGTCATGAAATCTTTAGTAAAATCAAGGCTAATTAAAACAGGAGCACATGTCAAAGCTACCTTTACTTCACTAAAATATTTCGTAGCCTCACTATTCCATTTTATCTCAACATCCGTCTTCAGTATGTTTGTGATTGCTCTCAAGATGTCAACCAGGTTTGGAATGAATCTTCTTAGGAAATTGATTTTGCCAATGAAAGACTGATTTTCTTTTTTGTTCCTGGGAGGATCATTCTGGGGTCTATTCTGATAACATCTTTTGAAATAATGTAACCAAGTAGATTTCCTTCCTCTAAACAAAAAAAATATTTTTTGGGGTTCAAGGAAATACCATATTTCTTGCATTTTTCAAAAACTTTCCTTAAGTGCGTTGGTGATCTTCATCTGTTTTGGAGAATACAATAATGTCATCCAAATAAATTATAATAAATCTATCCTTCTCATCAATGAAAGCAATATTAATTTCTCTATGAAAAGTGGCCGTTGCATTCATAAGGCCAAAGGGAATATTGACATACATAAAGGTCCTCCAAGGTGTTGTGAAAGCTATTTCATGGTGATCATCAGGATGTACCAGAATTTGGTTATATCCTGAAAAACCATCCAACAAAGAAATTCTGCTGGAACCAACTACTTTCTGTAAAATATGATCCATTTTAGGTAGAGGGTAGTTATGCTTGAGAGAAACGTTGTTTATATTCCTAAAATCCACACAGAGCCTTATTTCTCTTGTCTTCTATCTGGTTGGCACAAGATTTGACACCAACATTGAAATCTTAAAGGCACAATGATTTTGGCATCAATTTTTTTTAACTTCCTTTTCTATCAAAGGTATTAGAATTGGATTTACCCTCCCTAATTTCTGCTTGAAGGGCTTTTGGTCCTCTTTTATGGGGATGGTATGTCGTATTATACTTGTATCATATGATTTTAGATCTCCGTAATTCCAAGCAAACACATTAGAAAACTCTTTTAATAGATCTATGTACTTTTGTTCTTCTTTGGGAGGCAAGGACTTGGACAACTTTACAATCTTAAGATTTTCCTCAGTACCTATATTATAGTTTTCAACTTTAGCTCCTACAGGTTCTATCTTTGGCTTTTTGGCTACATCATTAAAATCGAAAAACTCTTCTAATGGCACCAAACCTCTTGGTAACACACTGTATTTGAATTATAGAACCTCAAGTTCTTCTAGAATGTCATAACACACTGTCTTTGAATTATAGAACCTCAAGTTCTTCTAGAATGTCATCAGTCTCATTTAACACTATTTAATTTATATCATCATCTACATAGTTATCTGCATCAATATGTACATTATCAAACTCTTCTTTTAACTACAAAAACTTTTCTATTTGCTCATCACTACCAAAACCCTGCCAATATCTAACATTATCTGGGACAACTGACTTGTGTTTCACTTCAACCTCATATTTTCTATTGGCATGGAAAGGAATCTTACAAGTACTAGCTGAAGTAACCAATGCATCAACCAAGATGTTTTGACCTCTTGGAATCAGAGACAATTGATATTCTAAGAAACATTGTAGAAAATCTAAGACTACATTTCTGCAGGCCCTTAATCTAGGGTGTTTAGCTGAGTACTCCCCTTTAATTTGGTTAGTGATGAGTTCATAATCACCATGTACAAAAATCCTTTTATCTCCCAACATCTTCAAAGTTTGCAGTCCTAAAATCAATGCTTCATATTCAGCTATCTTATTTGTACATTGGAAATTTATCTTGTAATAATGTCCCTTTTCTACACTTGTTTATGAGTTTAAGATCCAAGCACCTGCCCCTGATCCATCCTTGCTCACCACCCCATCAAAATCCATGTTCCAAAGGGCTTCACCCTATTCATCTTATTTCCCAGCATCTAATTTTATCTCCTTTGTTTTGCTCAATTCAGTGTGTAGGCCTGATACCTCTTTTTCTACGCATATGTCATTATACAGGATGAAGGAATCCATATTTGAATGCATAAAATACAAGGGGTGATTATTTGGTTTGTCTTGGCTACTAACCATATACTTCATTAATGTTTCCCTGTATAACCTCCTCTGCTAACCAAAAACAAGAATGGTGGCATATGTCATGTCCATCTGCAAAGTACCCTGTAACTTTGCTCCCCATGATCTTGATAGCAATATTCCATACTTGGGAGGTATATCTGCCACTACAATGTCCATTATCACACTCTTTGCTGGGATTTGGGCTAGAGTAACACATAAATCTTTGATGAGACCTAAACATCTTACTTTGCTGGAATCAAAAGAATATAAATCTTTGTAGGGTCTTGTTGTATCTAATCTTAGGTTTTCCAAGACTGTGCAAAGCACTAGATCAAGCATAACACTGTGAAGAATTTTGTCATGAATGTTCAAACTAATATAGAAGGGTGGCACACTAACATCCTGAGAATTCCCTTCAACTTCAGGCCCAAACAATTATTTAGGTTGGTCATCATTTAGGTTTACTGTGTTTTTTCCTTCTCCTATCTCCAAATACTTCATAACTTGAGATATATATGCATTCTTAAATTTTCACCTTGGCTAATTTCGTTAGAGGAATATAAATTTTCACATTGGCTAATTCATTTTCAATACTGAAAGATGTTTGAGGTTTTTCTATTTCTTTGACATTTACATCCTGTTTTGGAGAAGTTTCCTTTTGAGAATCATCCTTTGCCTAGCTGGTAGAAGGTGTGTCACTTTGAATTTTCTTGGGAGGATTTCCTGCAGTATTTTTACTTCTCAAATTGTACTACTTGTGCACCTTCATGATAGCATTTTGGCATCCATTTTTATAATCATCTGTCTCTACATGGATGACTTCTGGATGTGATAACAAAAATAGATCTTGCTCCTCCTTAGTTATGAAAATATTGTCAATTTCTCCTTCCCCAAATAAGTTTATCTGATTTTCTTCGAGATCCTTTGGTAACTCAGCTTCTTCATCTGCATAATTCTCTTGGAATGGAGGTCTAATTTGCTGCTGATCATCTGGGCCTCTTTGTTCTCTCTGTTTGATTTGGGGTGGGTTTCTCCTAAATTAGGATTTCTAATTTGAGAACCCCCTTGATTTTCCCTTAGAGGAGCCCTCTCTGTATATTCATCCATCCATCATGCTTTCCATGGTTTTAACTAAGGTGTCCAACTTAGCATCATAAAGAAGAAGCAAGTTCTTCTTTTATATTAACTCTTCTCTTAGCCTTTAACCTAGCTCTATTTTCCAACAAATTGGCTTCCACACTGACTGAATTCCTTTTCATTTCCTCTAGGGTAGCAGGATTTCTCTCCCTTAGTTGGTAAGACATATCTAGATCAAAACCATTTGGAAATTTGATCAAAGCTAGTCATGGTGGGGGTTGTATTACAGCTGGAATAGAATTGTAAATGTTATTAAATATAGTGCAGTAGCCTTGGATTATTTCACCAAGGGATCTCTTTATACTCTCATATTGAGCTAAGATTTGGATTGTATTCTTCTTTACTTCCCATTGTGTGAGGAAAGTTTGGTGAAATTGTGTGAGATCTGGGATACTAGTCGCTGGAAGTGCCTTGAATAATTTATTAACTTCTCTCATCAAACTTTGTGAAAATAGTCTCATTTTCACATCATCTTCATCAACTTCTTGCAAACCTCTGCCATCAAATTGAGGTATTCGGTTTTGATAATCCTGTAGCATGACATTAAGTTTTACAGGAAAAATGAGGGGGGCATAATGATCTGCCATGATCGGTAAATGGGAATGGTAAGAAGATGAAACTACTGTAGATGTGGATATTTATGGTATTAAAGGAGGTGAAATTATACTTTGTTGAGTTGGTGTAGTAGTAGGAGGGATGATAGGTGAAATAGGGGTAGTGGTACTAAGAGAAACTATTGGGGAGGGGGGGGATGGTGATGAGGCAGAAGAAGAAGAAGAGTGTGTTGATTGATCAGTAAATTTTTTTTTCACAACCTAATTTAATTCAATCACCAATACTTCAAGTTTGTTAAACTTTTTTATAACATCTTCATCAGAATATGGATTGATAGGTTGATGTTTTGGGATATAAGGTTTTGAAATATTTTCATCAAAAACTATCTCAGGAACAAAGCCAAGGAAAATTTTAGGATGGAAAATTTTCTTGAAGTTTAAAAACATTGGCGAATCTCACTAATCCCTAATATGCAAACAATAAAATGTTTATTGATATATTTGTATAATTATTCAAATTTATAATTATTTATATATAGTCTCTATATAATGCTGGCGATTTTTAAGGTAAAATAATTTTATATTCTAAAATTTGGGCGAATTGTCTTTTATAGAAATTGGAAATTGGTGAATCTTTTTAGTGGAAAAATCATGGAAAATAGCCCACTGGGCGAACATTAGCCCCTAAAATTTTCCTTGAACAAAGCTTTCTGATTTGGTACGAAAAAGGCTATGCTCAAAAGGTAAATCAAATTCAATATCCTCTATAGTAATGAAACTTTAAGGGAGATAATTAAATCTAGGTAGTGGTTTATTGCTTGCTTGACTCTCAGTAAAACTCTTTTTCTTGACAAGTTTCTCCGGTTTATCTACAATTTAATTGGGTTAGGATCTGGATGGGCTCTAGTGTAGATATTTTTAGGAGCCAAATCTTCAATAGATTATTTACATATAGAAATATGTACAAAATTTGGGTGGAAAAACCAGCTTTAATAACATCTATTTCACAATCACACACTGGAAATAAATTTGAGCTTTGAAAGAAAAATTTACTAGGGAAAAACACAATTTACATCAGATTTGTTCGAGTCCCTAGTATGGTCGCCAGAATGTTATCACCTTGTAATTTACCAAGGTTGTGGAGAGAAACCCAGAGGTAACCACAAAACCACTTGCAAAGCTGGGATCTAGCCCTTCCAGCTTTAGAGAGGGATCTCTCTTTCTCATTTGGATTTTTTGTTTTAAGATATTAGGCTAGTTATTGAATTATGAGTTAGGTTTTTTCAAAGATTTGGTTGAAAACTAAAGGGAAAGTCCATTAGGCATGGAGTCATGTTTCTTTGGGTGATCAAATACAAAAATGACAGAACAAATGTAGTAGGGCAAGGTAGACAAGCTTTTGGATCTTTAGAGCATTCATGGAGTGAATGTGATGAAAATAATTAGATTCAATTAAATATAGAGCATGCCGGGATGAATTCTATACTTAATATCATAGTGAAAACATAAATATTGTTTATAATCTAGAGCATAGTGTATTTAAACAAATTTAGCCATTAATCTTGTTTAAACAATAGAGACAGAAAAACATATGAAAAACTGAGGAAAATAACAATTTCACATGAGAGGGGACATCACCAATTACTTGACACAGGAATCCTTGAACATACTTTTTGTATTAATAAAATTAATCACTTTAATACATGCACAACTTACATCAAAAGGTCTGCTTTCTTCATACAAGTTCCAACATTTTCTAAGTCTGATATCTGAATATTTATAGAAAACTCTTACATCTCAGATCAGATTTCAAAATAAAATATATTTACAAATAATATTTGTTAAAGACACAGATATTTTAGATATAGAAGAAGGAAAATGGGGAAAATATGCTGAAATTTATTGCACTGTTGAGGCTATGTAGGAATCTGGTGATGGCTGTATCTATTTCGCTACAAATGTTGTTCTTATGATCCTGAAAATTCTATGCTTCAGTTACACTTCACTCAGTCAACTCTAGAAAACGGTCCCACCTTTCTTCACTTGGGATATAAAAGTTAACCATATTTCTAAACCTTTCATCCACGTCAGTGTAAGTGTCAAAATTTGGCTTATTGACAAAAAGGTGGTGGATTTCATGTCGAATATTCAAATCAAATTGTATTCCCTTTATGAATTCTTCTCCACTAATAATTCCTTTGGCCTTTATAAATTTGGAAGAATCAACACTTATATTACACAACTATTTGTTTGGACTTCAAAATGTCATACAAATATCACTCATTACCATACATTTTTCACCTATGCTTCCATTATATCACCCATTATTCACCACCATGTCACTTCATTTTCCCTATTATTCACCATTAATGGGTCTCATTTATATTTTCCAAATATTATTTATTTTTAAGCATTTTAAAGAGAAATTCTTGATTAAATATTAGAAAATAATATATTTTACTTCATATATGGAAAGTGGATTGTTTTTGTGACATGTGTAGGTTCCAATGAAGCTTCCAAGACACCTTTATGTGGCCTTGAATGATCAAATCCGAATTTGATAAGATAAGTCTCATGGAGAAAATCAAGGACAAAAAGGGGTTAGAATTTGAAGAGAAACCTAATGGAGAAAATCAAGGACAAAAAGGGGTTAGAATTTGAAGAGATAAACCTCATGGAGAAAATCAAGGACAAAAGGGGTTA
>APFE031391298.1:0-14858 GCA_000404065.3 Pinus taeda
ATTAAAGTTATAGTGGCACAAATTATTCCATGTTAAAATTATATTCTTATATGCTAGCCACCCGAAACATTTCAGCTTATTTGGAAGCTTCCACTTCTATATTTTGTTGTACCACCCTTTACCCTCAAAATGCAAGTTCATGAGAGAGATATACATGTAAGCCTTTGCAATCAAGATCTATCCCTACAAATTTTTTCCATCCAATAAGAATATATCATCCTTTCTAATTAAAGTGATACCTTCCATATTTAGATTGCTCACATACTTATCCTAAGACTCCGCCAATTTCCTAAATAGTCCTAAATCCTATGAGCAAAACCAAGAGGAATATAGGTTGTTATGATAATGTGAAAATTGAATATGATTTAAGTAATAAATACCCAAATTATGGATGTGTCTGACAAGAGTGATAGGTAATTAATGATTTCCATAAAACTCTTTAATAGAATCAATACCTACCTACAACAATGTACTATATCCAATATCCCATTTCAACCCAATCATCCAATGTTTCAATTTTATCATATTGTTCCATATGTAAGAGACAATGCTAGGAGCCCGAGCCCTTTCCTTATCCACTCTAGTACATATAAGCTTCTAAGGTACTTCTCCTTAATAATCCTTTTCCAGTTTCCATTACCATTTAACACATTCCACATGATCTTAACCAGTAGTGCCCAACTAAACATTTCAATGTCCTTTATACCCCATCCTCCCTCCTCAACCCTCATTAAAATTTCCTCCAGTTGAACAAGATGGATCTTGTGTACATTCCTGGATCTCACCCATAAAAAATGGAAATAAATGAATTAATCCTTCTAATGATATTCTTGGGCATCATATAAATATGCATCCATTAAACAACTATACTCTATAAGACAGATTGTACAAGGACTAGTCTACCCCAAGATTCAACCATCTATGTGCCTAGGAAGATAATCTCTGTTCGAATTTGTCAATCAACTAGCACTAGTCTTTAACACCATAATTATTTGGTTTCAAATGGAAACCAAGATATTTGAAGCCCACATCTAAGTGGTCCAACACCACTTCAAAAATATTAGCAATCTTCAATACAAATTTCACCCCATGCACCATTGTAATCAACAAACATTTAGATTTACTCATGTATAAACCAAATGCATCACGAATGGAATAGATGATGTAGTGTAAATTCATACATTCCATAATGGAGGCATTCCCCAAAATGAGAACATCATCCACAAATATAAGGTGGGTAATGGAAATATTTTTTGTGATCTGAAGCCCTGACAAAGACCCACAAGTGTGTTCCTCTGAAATCAACCTGCTCATCCCATCAATAACCAATAGAAATAATAGAGGTGATAGTGAATATCGTTACCTTAATTCCCACAAAGTTGTGAAGAAATAAGGTGCCCCATTAATTAAAACAACGAAATTAGTAGATGTGAAAAAAGCCATAATCCAATCTACAACCACTAAAGAAAGACCAATATTATGTAAAACGATCCTCAAATATCCCCAATCAACACAATCATATGCTTTGATCAAAACAACTTTCATAATCATAGCATCCATTTTTTAAGACTTAATAGAATATAGACCTTCTTCATCTATAGCCACAATGTCTTGAATCTGTCGATGCTTTAAGAACCCAAATTGTTAAAGAGAAATGTGCTTTAACAATGTAACTTTTAGTCGAGTACCAATAGTCTTTGATATAAGTTTGTAAACGATATTGCAGAGAGATATAGGCATTAAATATATGAATGATGATGGCATGGAGACTTTTAGAACCAATGTGATGAAGGTGGAATTTACAACACCTGAAATCTTACAAGTGGTATGCGATTCCTCAGTCAATTGTAGTAGGTCTGGTCCCATGATGTCTAAGAAATGAAGAAATAATTCCACATTCCACCCATCCTGACCGGGACTCTTTTCCTTTGCGAATGACTTTAAAACAAAATCCAATTCATCATATGTAATCAACCAACCAATAATATCATTATCAGCTTCCTTAAACATTTTTTGGATATATTTGAATGGCCTTCAGCTAATTTTTGATGTCCACATTATCCCTAAAACTGTACAAATCACTAAAATATTGCACAGCCTCCTTAAGAAAATCCTTTAGTGAAGAGATGCATTTTCCCTCACCATCTTGAAACTCTCATGTGGTGTTCACTCATCTCTGTTGGGAAGCACAATTATGAAAAAAAATAGTATTTTTATCACCCCTAGAAATCCAAATTGCACAACTTTTATGCCTCCACTCTGCTTCTTGATGTTTTAATATCACCCACTTGCACCCTTCAAGATCTTGTATTAATCACTTTTGTGCATCAATGAAGAAAACTCGATCAGATGGGTCAAATAACATAGATATTTTTTTATTTATATCAACCATATCTTTAATATGGTTCCTCTTCTACTTCTTTCCCAATCCTGAACCACTTTTTTTAATTAAGGTAATTTCCAACCGACCACATCCATACAAGATGTCTCCTTATGATAACTAACTTTAATCCATGTATCCTACACCAAATTCGTGAAATCATTGTCATTTAACAAAGAATGGTTGAATTTTAAGGAAAGAACTTTCCATTCACTATAACCACACCATTTAAGGAAAATAGGATCATGGTTAGACATCATCAATGGAACGACCCATGAATGCATCACCCTAAGACGCTCCACTAAGTTTTCATGTACCAAGAACTGATCTAATCGTTTTTCTATCACATTCACCCTCAGTCGATAATTATTCCATGTAGATAAAAGAGGGTCCAAAATAATATCCACAGGGTGATTTGACGCAAATAAATCCTATAAAAAATAACTAGAGGATTTATCATGTAATTAGCTCCCCAAATCTCCTCAATTAACAAAGTTTGATTAAGATCACCCACGAGAATAAGTGAAATGCTTTTTAATAGACCATAGTCATCCAAATGACTCTAGAACCTTGTCTAGAATCATATGGCGCATAAAAATTTAAAATATAAAAGCGATCATTCTTAAAATATAAAAGCGATCATTCGATCCCGTGATGAAACTAAAGAGAAAAATTGTTTGAACTCAACTTAGTAAAGAAGGATAATCCCAATAGGTAGATTTTAGTGAATAACATTAATAAATATTGTGCATATGCATAATTTAATAGTACCTCACAAAACGATATGTTGAATAGTGATACTCGGGGTATTAGTTATCATATAAATTCTCACTCCTTAAGGTTTCAAGTTAGTTTAGGTCAAAGTACTAATGATTATGCATAGTTAATGGCTTTTAAGCTGACCCTAATTTTAGCAATGGAACATGGTGCATCTCAATTACAAATATTTGGCATTACTTTTTGGTCATGAAGTGGCTAAAGAAGGAATTTGCTATGAGAAGTTTATCTCTACAACAACTAATGGATGAAATTTTTACTCCAAACATGAGTTCTCGTAGGCCATATAGGGGCAAGATATTTCAATCTTTTGATCAAGGTAGCAATCTGAATCCTGATTATGGAGGCCAATAATAGCAAGATCTGTTAAAGGACCACCAATTCTACAGTCTTGCATATAACCAAAAATAACCTCAACCTACATTTCTTTCTCCAAGGAATGTTGAAGTGTATCAATATTCTACTATGACAATAGAATGTGAGTCATTGGTAACATGGCCTTAATGAAACAATCCCTCTAATGACGCAGATCGATGGGATAAGATAATTTTTTGATAGCATATTTAAAATGATATATACATTGCCAACCATATTTTCCCTCCCTTTGGAAAATATCCAACAATTCCTCCAACCCTTGTTGATTTGAATGAGGTAACTTAAATTTTTGAATAAATTATTGTTTAACCAAATCTATACTAGTATTGAGGTTAGCATAAATCCATTTTATAAACCATCACAATTATGTATCCTGCAATGTAGTTCGAAATTCAGTGAGCTTGGTTGCGCTAGGAGTTTGACGAGCTCTCCACATAGCTTCACATAAATACTAGTGTTGTTCAACATCCTCACCCCCCCCTTCCTCCGAATTTTGGATATCTGGTAAGTGAGTCAACTGCGACTCTAGCCATAGTTGATTGTCTTGAAGAAACAAATACAGATCCTTGGGAACCCTATTAAGAACAACTAACTAAAATTGGTTTACTAACACCATTAGAACTACCTTTACCCTTATGCAATAACTGAACTTTAATGAATTTGCGTACGTTAGAAGAGATAAGATCAAGACTTTGATATGGTACTAGGGGAAGGTTAGGGATAGGAGTAGTCATGTTGTTGCATTGCGGGATTTTATGTTCTAGTACTGAATCATCCTCTAAAATATGCCTCATTTCAAAATGCAGATTATCATCTACTGGTGTATGCTCATCTGATAACAAAATCGGTTGGACAGCTGGCTCAGGTGTCCGAAATCCTTTTGATTCCTCATATACTCGAGTACCCACTTCTAAAAGCTCCACTTCACTTTCACTGGAAACTCCTATTTTTCCATAAGAATAACCTTCTTCCTCATTTCTTTTCCATGACTCTAGAGTCTCCATTTCCTTATTTCACATGACCAAACTTGTTACATTATTTCCTATGGATGAAATTCCCTTCTTCGAACCCTAACTTACTACAACTTCCTTTCTCGCCACTATTCAACTATTCTTTCCCTCATCAACCATTTGAAATATCTCACCTTCTGCAAATATTCTTGATTCATGAGAATAACTTCTTCATTATCCCATCCCTACGTGACATTCCTCTCTCCTAATCCATCCCCCCAGTACTAAAAATTTAAGTTGCCATTTGATCTTGTGGAAATACCAACAAGTTGCATTAAACCAACAATACTTTAATCTAAATAGGAATCCCTTTTAGCAACCATCCTTGTATCCAAAATTTGAATATGGACTCTGCACAGGAGAATCACTGGTGCTTCTCAGTCACAAATTCAATGATATGACCTTCAAGAGTCACGTTAACCCAAAAGTCAACAACTCATGTTAGATATGTATCCAACCAATGAAGATTATCCAGACTAGCTATAGTCCAAGTTCTGCACAACCTCGACTGTACTGCAACCCTCGATTTATGGTGAAATCAAGTCAACCAATGTTTTAATTTCTCTCGAAACTCTCACTAAAATATCTTGTACTGGTCACACACAAGCTTGGTGTACAGGGTCTCTTCTTTGATCCAATTTAGATCCTTCTGTCTCAGTTCTACTTGCTGCAAAATAAAGTAATCAACTCTTTCATGACACCATTTTAGGATATGTCGATGAATATACCTTGGTTGCATGATCTATATCCCCTTAAGAAATGCAGGGTCCTGGCAACAGAACCATTTGTTGGAAGAAAATTTTAAATTAAGTTTGACCGATGGTTCGGCCTACGGTGCCAAAAAAAGTCTCCACATAGTCTAGCACTTCATCGACATTTTCGCTCCCTTGGAGCAAAGGAGCATCTCACCTAAGGTGAGCCAGAACCTTAAAAATGTGTAAGGGGTCTAGATTTAGCTACCTAAGCAACTTGCACAACCATTGAAACATTCATTCACAACTATTTAACTCATGCATTTAACAAGAAGTAAACATAAGCTAAAATTTTTAAAAGGTGGCACAAAATACACAAACAATTGACATAACTCTCATTCTCCTTTTATTATTAAAAAATATTAGCATGATTACCATAGCATTTATCCCTTACAACTTGTGGCACATTTCAGACTTGCGGCCAACATTACCATTCAAAACAACTAACAAAATAGATCATTACATATCCCGACCTGCATATAAGAAATCGTTCTCCCATATAACTTAGATCCCTAACATGACAACAAAATCTAACTCTACAAAGCAGTTCAAACTTTACAACACTATCTAAAATTCACAAAATTGGCTAAAAACGTGCTTCTCACTGCTCTTCATCCTCTTTTATAGTCGCACTTGCTTGATTTAGTCTTTGGTCCCTCACTCACTTGATTCATGGTTTTCCAATACCTAGGGCCATTACCTTGGTTCTCTTTTGACTATATCAAAATCGACTCCAGCTTCTTTGGTGCACACCCTTATTTTCCACTGCACAAGTCCCAAAACAAGCATTCCATTGCCACTTTGATTTTCAGGTTCTCTATTTTTGGCAGCTTCATCCAAAATGTCCTCCGCAACTACTATTCCTTAAAAAATGAAGGATCCAAAACACAATGGAATTGTTTATTTAAGTTTTGAGGAGATCAAAGAATATTTTTTTTTAGGACTCCATTTCCATAACAGGACTTTGGAGGTCGGGTCAATGATGCTAACGCCTTCATCTTCCCTCAGGATGTTTCTCCAGGGTGGATGAGGGTGTTACAAAGTGGTATCAGAGAAAAGGTTTCAACACTATACCTTTGGGAATATAATTGGAGCTCCCTTACATAGTTAATAGAGTAGTAAGTCTAGCGTTAGACCCTTGGAAGCAAGACAAGGATTTGGTATAGTATACCAAGGAGTACAACATTAAGAAAATATTTTGATATGATCTCTATTGCATGTTATTGTGATATTGAAACATGGATTATATATTGATATCTATTGTCTCATGGGAACTAACTTGTGAAAATTGATGTTTTAGACACTAATACCCATGTGTTTAGGGAGAAATTTCCAAGGTAATGATGAATAAATGTATTTGATGTATTCATGTGCTAACAATTATGTGTGTGTGAAAACACAAAATAAGACATTCAGGGATTAAAGTAATGAGAAGTAGAATGGTGCAATATAACATAATAGGTCACATCATGGACATGAATAAGGATTATTTGAGAATAAAGGAGAGGAAGGCTTTCCTATTTAGATGGATACATTGAGAAGCTTAATGGCTAAAATAAGGAGTTGTAAAGTTGATAATGAGAGGTTGGTCTGGGAACATGAAAGACAAGATGAGGTAAATGCAGTCATTTTTAAAAGTCTCTTAGACTTATAGAGGAAAAAGTAACATGATTTAGGGGCTAGCCACAAGTTCAGGCAAAGCTTATTAAGACAAGGAAAACAAGAAGAAAGGATTGATGGAGCACGCAAGAGTAGGTCCACTAAAAGGCATAGGCTGGAAAGTGAAGACAAAATAAAAGGAAGTACTCCATTAAGTACTCTGGAGAGAAGGACAAGCACACATGGAAAACATTTTGATGCTACTACCAAGAGACATCATCATCACAGGAGAAAGAGGGAAAATGAGCATATGCTAGAGGAATTCAAGAAGGCCAAGCCTCCTATAATTGATGATGAGGTAAAGAAGGCGAAATATGTTGAAGAATGGTTGCTTGGGATGGAGAAGATATTCATAGTCCATAATTACTATGAGAACATAAAGTAAAAGTTGGCTACCTTTATCTTGCATGGAAAGGTAGACATTTGGTGGGAGGATTTGGAGAATGTAAAGAATATAAAGGAGGAAGAGTAGACCTAGAAGGCGTTTGAGAAACATTTTATGAGTAAATACCTATCTAAGAGGTATTATGATAGTAAATACAATGAGTTCTATGAACTCAAGATGGGGCAAACATCGGATGAATAATACACCACAAAATTCCTAGAGCTACTAAGGTATGTGCCTTACCTCAAGGAGGAAAAGGTAAAAGTCTAGAGATATATTAGTGGACTTCCATCAAAATTTATGGATATAATTGAGTTCGATGAACCCAGAAAAAAGATGTTGTGATTAGGAAATTGAAGTTATGTTATGAATAATCCAAACAAAGGCTGGAGCATGGGGCTGAGTGGAAACCAACAGGAAGTATAAATATAAAGGAAATGGGAACAAAAATAATTGGAGGATACAAGCTACATGAAAAATGGAAAATGCAACCTCTATCAACCAAGTTGGACCCCAACCAAGGTTCAATGTAGCCAATAGAGGCTAAGCTAATCATATTGCAAGAGAAAACACTAAAGGCTATGGAGAAGGACCCTATAAGTATTGGATTTGTGGGGAGAATAACCTGAAAAGGAATTACCCACAATGTAAAAATGATGGTTCGAGGTTATCTAATGTTCAGAAAGCTGAGACAGTTTGAGATGTGGTTTAGAAAGTGCCCAGGATATATGTTTTTATGGATAACAGACACAATGATCACTAGACATCCATTATTGAAATGGAAAGCATGACATCTAATGTGAATATATTTGTTTTAATTGATTCAAGGTCGAATTTTAGTTACATTAGCTTAAGGGTGGCTAGACTATGTAATCTAGCCAAATAGGTGCATAACGAATCATGGTTGGTTCAACTAGCCATAGGAAGAAAAAAAAGAGAGTGTAGCACATGGAAAAATCATGCCTATTTATGTTGGGAGGCATGCCTATTGCCACAAATTTTAACTTGTTATCTCAGGGCACATATGACACATTTCTAGGGATGGACTGGTTGGCCCTTCATATGACAAAGGTTTACTATTTTGAGAAGTGGATTGAATGCATTAGTGAAAGTGGTGAAAGGACTATGTTGCGAGGAAAGTGAAAGCCTATATAAGTTAGACTAATTACCACAATGCAGGCTAAGAGAAGTTGTAGGAAGGGATGCAAGATGTTTGCTTTGAAAATTGACATAAGTGTCAAAGATGGTAGCAAAAATAGTCCATTGGAACACCTTTCCTTGAAGAAATTTAAAGATGTATTTTCAAAGGCGATTCCTGGTTTACCTCCACACATAGAAGTATATTTCTCTATTGAGATTTTATTTGGAACAACATCAACATCAAAAGCTCCATACAATATGAGCACCCTGGAATTGATATAGATAAAGTTACAACTCAAAAAAATGTTAGACAAAGGCTACATTAGGCTGAGTGTCTCACCATGTGGAGAATTGGTATTATTTGTGAAAGAGAAGGATGACACACTCAGATTGTGCATAGATTACAGGTAGCTTAACAAGGTCACCATTAACAAAATATACCATTTTCTGTGAATTGATGACTTGCTTGATCAATTGTAGCGAGAAACAATATTTTCAAAGATCGATTTACAATATGGGTATCACCAAGTGCATATTAAGTATGAATATATATATAAGACAACCTTTAGAACAAGCTACAATAATTATGAGTTCTTTTGTGTTCCCTTTGGTTTACTAATGCACCAACTACTTTCATGTGTCTAATGAACAATGTTTTCAGTCCTTACTTGGACAAGTTTGTGTTGGGGCTCATTGATGATATCTTGGTCTAATAAAAAACCAAGGAGGAGCATGAGGAACACATTTTGGTGTTACAATTGTTGAGAGAGCACAAGCATAACATGAAGCTCAACAAGTGTGAGTTCTTCCTATCTTAGATACAACATTTGGGACATGTTGTCTCAAAGGAAGGTATGGCAGTTGATCCAAAAAATATTAAAGCAATAATGGAATGGCCAAGACCAAAATAATGTGGTTGAGATCAGATCATTCATGGGAATTGTAGGGTACCATAGGATATTTATTAAAAAATTCTCCAAGATTGGTTATTCAATCATGACATTGCAAAAGAAGGGGCGCAAGTTTGAATGGACAACAAAGTGTATAACAAGCTTTGAGCAGTTGAAGAGGTTTCTTACCAATGCACCAATGTTAAGAATAATAGACTTGGACAAGGATTTTATGGTTTTCATAGATGCCGACAAGTAAGGAATTGGTGAAGTCCTAATTTAGGAAGGCCAATAGGTGTGTTATGAATCATGAAAACTAAATGAGCACAAGAAAAATTATGTGATTCATGGTTTAGAGTTGGTTGAAATTATTCATGCATTGAAGATGTGGAGACATTCTCTCCTTGGAAGGAAATTCACTTTGATGACTGATCAAGGAGAGATGAAGTATTTATTTGATCAACCTAAATTAAATGTTAGGAAAGCAAGATGGCTAACCACAATTAATGAATTTGAATTCGAGATAAAGTACAACAAAGGAAATGGAAACAAGGTTGTTGATGCACTCAACAAGAGGTTGCAATTAAGCCATATATCAGCCATAAGTTCTTATGGGACTGATCTCTAAGAAATAAATAAAATTGTAGGAAAACAAGATGAAACATATCAACAATTAGAATAAAATCTATAACAAGAGTCTAAAGGTGAGAAAAATAATATATTTTACCTCACAAAACATGGACTAATTATATTCAAAAATAGAATCTATGTGCCAAATGAGAGAAACTTGAAGAAGATCATATTAAAAGACCTCCATACAAAACCATATTCAATTCATCTAGGCTATCAAAAGACACTAACAACCGTTAAGAAATTTGTTATTGGTCTGAAATCAAGAAAGAGGTGGTTGATTTTACTTCTAAATGCATTGATTGTCAATGAGTAAAAGATGAATATAAGCATACATCAGGTTTATTACAACCTATTCCCATTCCAAAATGGAAATGTGAAGTAATTTCAATGGATTTTATTACAGTATTTCCATGAACATCTAAACAACATGATCCCATCATGGTTGTGATAGACAAATTGAGCAAATCAGGTCACTTTGTAGTCATAAAATCCACTCATACAGTGAGTGATGTGGCTAAAGTTTCCATAAAAGTAGTTGTGAGATTGCATGGATTACCCAAGAAAATAATCTCAGACCGAGATGAAAATTTTACTTCAAAGTTTTGGAAGGAATTGTTTGATGGTCTAGGGACATAATTGGCATTTAGCACGACATACCATCCATAAAAATATGGGTAGGTCGAGAGGGAAAACATAATTCTAAAGTAAATTCTTAGAATGTATATTATGCACCAACCAAGGAAGTGGGAAGAGTTTCATCCACTTGTGGATTTCACTTAAAATAATGGTTATCAAGAATCCTGAAGGATGAGTCCATTTGATGTTCTTTATGGGAGGAGGTGCAATACTCCTATCTATTGGAGTGATTACGTGAATAAGGTTCTCATTGGCCCTAATATGCTCAGAGAAATGGAGCAAGAAATGATAACCATCAAGTAGAATTTAAAGGTGGGCCAAGATAGGAAGAAGAGCTATGAAAACAAACATAGATTGTGTAAGGAATTTGAAGTAGGGGAACATGTTTATCTATGAGTTAGACCCAAGAAGATCTCTCCAAAAATTGGGTCTTGTGCCAATTTGGCACCACAATTTTGTTTTCCATTTTAAGTTCTTGAAAGGATAGGGACAGTGGCCTATAAAATGGTCTTTCCATCAACAAAAAAATTTCGTACTTCTTTTCATGTTTCTTTACTTAATAAGTATGTACATGATAGTAATCATGTGATTGATTGGTTGGTGTTATAGGTAGAACCAGAGGGACAATTCCAACTGGAACCCATTGCATCTTAGATTGGAGGCATCTCACACTCTCGAATCGAATAATAAAGCAAGTCAAGGTGTAGTGGAGACACCTTAGTCCCAAGGAAGCCACATGGGAGATGGCTGATCATATGTGGGCAACATATCCATTTTTACTTTAGCATGAAGATTTTGACAGTCAAGAATTTGTTGATGATGAAAAATTCTAGTAAACTATCTTTTTCTCATTGATAATTTATATCCATTTTTGTTTGTTGGTTAAAAAAATGTATTTTTTTTGTAAATGATTGTACGTAAATGTGTATATAAAGCTCATAGTTATTTTGTGCTTGGTTTAAAACATGTTTCCTTTTTTTGTTTTCAGATATAGAACATCAATGGCAATGTTCCTCCAAAGGGGTGGCGTTTGTACTAACCCCTGGTTGATTCCCTTTGTTGTAAATATTATGATCATTTTGTTGTCATTAAAATGGACTGATATATCGGACAAAAATTCAAAGCTTGGGAGAGGATTCTGCTTGGGAAAATCAAAGGATGTTAGTTATTTAATGCTAGTATGGGAAATTGATTGGGTTGCCTTATATATAATCAATGTGCATTGATTCAACTGGAATAAGAGAGGATGAGAGTCATAACTCCCTTGAAAAATACCACAATTAAAAGAGGACAAGAATTAAAGGAGATGGGTTACGTTAGAAGGAGGAGGAAGGTCAAGAACAATGGATAAGAAGCGGCATATGGAAGTGGAATAATAACATCCCCATGACCACAAACAATGGAAATGGAACCACTAGCTGAAGATAGGGATTGATTCAAGGAGAATGAGGAGAGACATGAAAAATTGGGGGAAGAGAGGAGACATAATTCATTGCTTGGACAAAGAGGAGACATCATTCATTTCCTAGACATAGAGGAATCAAGAGATTCATACAGAAAATATTAGACCATTGTATGGATTGTGGAATATGAGAGAATAATTTTTAGTTGAGCATAGGAATAGCTAGTCAAGGCTTCTCTTAGGTTAAGGGAAGAGGTCTATAGATTCCTTATTTTAGCTGAGGGGTGGAGGCAGTGTATTCTCTGGAGTCCCTTAGAACAACTGGTCGATGGAGGCCATGCTCTTTGGATTCCTATTCAAAGATTGCCTTGATGCCTTCATTTTCTTATTTCTATTTTATTCTCAGTGAGCTATGAACTCTTGATTCAGGGTGGAGCCACGGAGGGCATTGGTTTAAGGGTGGAGTTGTTATAACTTATGGATTCCTTATATTCTTGATGTTGAAGGTCGTAAAACCTCTAGATTCCCTGTATTTTTAAGAGTGGAGGTGGTATATCCTCTGTATTCCCTATATTTACTTAAGGGTGGAGGTGGTATAGCCTATGGATTACCTATATTGGCTAAATGGTGGAGGTGGTATGGCCTCCTGATTCCATGTATTGACTGAAGGGTGGATGTGCAGCGACCTATAGATTCTCTAGATAGCTGGTAGGTGGAGATGGTATAGTTGGGCTCCCTGTTTCAGTTGGAAGAATTAGTTGATTCCATAAAATCACTACTCCTAAATCTCTAAATCTAGCTCGGGGGTGATTGGATACATGAAATAATTGCAGTGCAAGCCAATCTAAGGTTGGGTGGAGAGTTGAAGTCCCAATCCAAGTTTCTAGGTCATTCATTATAAGATAAGTTCTTATCTATCTCTATGTTCTTGTAACTATGGTATAAATGCTCAATGTGTGTTTAATGCATGAATTAATTCTTATATATGTTATTTAGTTCATGGTTTTGAGGAGTGGTTTAGCTCCTGTGTGTGTTTGATTGAGCATTGCCAAAATTTGTGCATATTTTTAAGCTCAATTTTGATCTAAATTCCAGAGTATTTGAGATGGATGAATCTATGTGGATTTATTGAACTAATGCATTAAAAGTAATGGCTATAACATGCCTTTTGTTGTGTGAATTCTTGTGGTTAGCATGTATTTCCCTTATTTATATTTATATATCGGTGTGTGGCTTTAAGCTTGTAATGTACACAATGGCGGGGATGGACTAATTCCCACATAAGCTTAAGAGAGGTAGCAACACTGTTATAAGCCAAGGGAAAGTCATTATGGCTTAATTATTCAAGCTCAAGAAAGATAGGCCTATAGGGAAGGGAGTCGCAAGCATCTCCATCCCTATATAAATCTATATACATATAATTGTAAATATAAGATTATTCTTTAAGCTCAGGAAGGTTAGATATCTGCATACACCACTGTGTATGGGATGGATTGAATATATCTAGATATAAGATCAAAAGGGACAAGAATTAGCAATTGTGTTGACAATTGTGCAAACACATATGAATACATGTTATAATACAAGAGCCTTGGGGAAGGCGTGCGCACACACACATACAAACATATATAGATATATAAAAAATATATGTGGAGTGTGGTGACACAAGTTGAGTAAGTGTCAAGGAAGGTAAATTTAATAGGTGACAAAAAAATTTGTCTCGAGGTCTCATCTAAGGGAGCCCCAAAGTGCACACCAATGTGGAAGGCCAAGACAGGGGGAAAGATGGAAGAAAGTCTAGAAATCAATGCAAAAACTATTATAACATAAAATCCTTCTTTTTCACCATTGAGTTGATACTGGAGGGACCTAGGCCATAGTAGCAAGTGACGTGTACCTAGGTTTACGTGACTTCATGATGGAATGCCATGTGGAAGCCAGATTTGGCCACATTGTTGGGTCAAAAGGCCTAAAAATGAGTGACACATGGCATGCATAGAGGTAGCCACATGGATGTGATGATGTCATAGTGATGTTAGTGAGGATTGATGTCGAGAGGAAGAAAGTCCTAGTCAATGATGTAAATATGGAGTTCAATCTCAGGAGATTTTGGAATGGTGCCATGGTTGAGTGTCTAGGAAAAGGGCTGAAAGATGGGGTTGAGATGTGAACTTTCTCATCGTTTTATGTGGAAAATTCAGTATTGCCTCTAGACTTTTGAAGTGGGAACATGTTTTACCACCAAAGAAATAGGCCAAGAAATGGGGCCGAGATGATAACTTTCTTGTCGTTCGTGTGGAAAAGTTTGTCCTGCCTCAGGGATTTTCGAGTGTGTGCATGCTTACCCAAGGGGAAATAACTTGACGTGGCTACCACTTAGGTAGGATTAACACAATGGTCAAATCGAGCAATGTAGACTAATCCATGTGGGATGGAGGACTACCATGTCAAGTCTACATGGGTGTCATGTGGTAGCCAAAAGGCTAACTTGGAAAAAGGTTATTGGTCAAATCTTAAATTTGCTATATCTTTTGATCTGGGAATCAGATTGAGGAAAAAATTATATTTCCATAAATATCTCGATGGGCCAAATAGAATGATGATTTTTATTTCAAGTTTTGAGGAGTTTGAAGTCCGATGAAATTTTAGGACCCCATTTCCATAATAGGACTTTGAAGGTTGGGTCAATAATAGTAATGCCTTCTTCTACCTTGAAGATGTTTCTCCAAGGTGGATGGGGGTGTTACACCCCCAGTACAACATGATTCAAAAAGGGATGAATATTTTCTTTTTATTTTTTATTTTTTATTTATTTCTTT
>APFE031391312.1:706-33080 GCA_000404065.3 Pinus taeda
TGGTATTGGATGCTTCGGCATGTATAAATATGTATTGTAACATTGAAAGGAATATAATGAAAAATCAAGATGGTAGTCTTGGTTTTGAGATCCAGTGGGAAAATCTCTGTGTATATGTGTTTTATGTGTTATGCTCTCGCATTTTTATTTTTCCTGTGATTTAGAATTCGTATGCAGGTAATTTCTGTACGGGGTTAAAACCTACAATAACAGCTTACAAAGCTTTGTGGAGTTTAAGGCGAACTTCCATCACATCTACATTAGGGCGCACAAGGACCCTCCAAAGAAGTGGAATGAACTACAATACATGGCCATGGATGACATTATCTTCGATGTCCTTGAGGGATGGCCACTAGAGTGGTGCACTCCAACCATCTTCGTAATGGAGGCAGGAAATTTTGCTACACAAAGAAGGAAGGAGGAGGAAAAAATGCGGGTAGCACAGTTAGTAAAGAAGAGATGAAAAGAGGCCATAGCAGCAAAGGCGCAGGAGGCACGAGACACTCTAAAGGCTGCAATAGAAGGAAAGAAGGAAATTGAGAAGGAACACGAGGGTGAGAAGTCACCTTTAGCTAAGAAAGAACAAGAAACTGAGATAGAGACAAAGGAGCGTGGCATAGACCTACAAATAGCGTCAACATAGTTAAAGAACCAATGCTTGAGAGAGCAGGTGGGGTAGCGAAAAAAGTCAAAAGCATCTAAGACCTCTTTTGACCTAATCACCCTCATAGAGGAAGATCTGCATGATATAGAGGAAATGGTGCGTGACATCACCGGAGAGGCCCTCCAACATTTTTCAGAGGAGAATTAGATTGTGTTGGGGGCCCTTTAGGTAGAGATTCAAGAGTTGCAGGTGCATACTCCTCACGCTAGTACTCTCTTGACTAGCCTCACAATAGGAACGGTCATGGTTAAAGAAATGGTGTGGGCCCATATGACCAACACAATAGTGTTGCCAGAGGGGGCACTGGTTACAGAAAACAAGCCCGACAGACCTATAGTCAATGCGTTGAAGGGAGTAGGGATCAACATGGTTACACTCCCTTGGGAGGAACTCTATGTCCTATAGGACAGAGTGACTACAGAACTACGGGCCAAGGAGGGTTGGGCATTGCTGGTATTGAGAAGACAAAGAATCAACATGGAGTAGTTGAGCTTCCATCATGACGAGGTTGTGTCCCAAAATAGGGAAATAGTGTCGGTACATGAAGAAGCCTTCCAGAAGGTCCTTGACTTGGCCATCCTATTAGAGGTGTCGGAAGAGGCATGAATTCAGATGTTAGTAGCAGGGGTGTGTGAGGCACGAGAAGAGATGTTCAAGGTTCAACTGGAGTTGAACCTTCAGATAGTAGAGCTGCGTTGTTCCCTCACTTTTGGAGGAGTTCCTGGAGAATTTCTGCGGACCACAGGAATAGGGGAAAACCTTCCACTATGCATGACTTTTGCTGTCCATAGTGCTGGTGGCTATGGAATTTCCTAAGGATAGCAAGTTCCCCACAATTGGGAGGGATATCACAGAGGCCACGAAGTACGCTGCATTATGGGCCACCAAATACGAACAAGATCCGAGACAGTAAATTATTTTGGGTGTTCATGAAGATGAACACCAGAATGGGGATTAACCACAAGCCGTGGTTATTTCCAACTGTCTATAAAAGCTTACAAACATTTACAATTTAAGGTTGACTTCCATCATGTCTACATCAGGGTGCACAAGCACCCCACAAAGAAGTGGAATGAATTACCATACATGGCCACAGATGACGTTATCTTTGACATCCTTGAGGCATGACCGTCAGAACGGCGTGCTCCAGCTATCTCCGAAGCGGAGGTAGGCAAGTCTACTGCACAAAGAAAGAAGGAGGAGGCAAAATTATGGGTAGCACAGTTGGCAGAGAACAGATGAAAAGAGGCCATAGTAGGAAAGGCACAAGTGGCATGGGACACTGCGAAGGTTGCAGTAGAAGAAAAGAAGGCATTTGAGAAGAACGTGAGGGCCGAAAATCACCTTCACTTGAGCAAGAACAAGAAATGGAGATAGAGATAGAGGAGGGCGGTGTGATCCTACAAACAGCGTTAACACAGTTAAAGCGCCAACCTCCAAGAGAACAGGTGGGGCCACAAAAGAATTCAAAAGCATCTAAGACTTCTTGCAAACCGATCACCCTCACAGAGGGATATCTTCACAATATAAGGGAGATGATGTGTGATGTCACTACAAAGGCCCTCTAATAGTGGGCAGAGGAGAATCAGATTGTGTTGGGGGGCCTACAAGCATAGATTCAGGAGTTGAAGGTGTGCACTGCTCAGGCTAGTACTCTCAACCAGCCTCGGAGTAGGAATGATCGTTGCTGAAGAAATTCCATGTGCCTGCACAACCAACATAATAATGTTGCTAGAGGGGGCACTGGTTACAGAAAATGAGGCCTACAAGCCTACGGTTAGTGCACTAAAGGGATTAGGAATCAACATGGATGTGCTCAGTCGGAAGACACTCTATATCTTGTAGGACGGAGTGACTGCAAAACACCAGGCCAGGGAGGGTTGCGCAGTGCAAGTATCGAGCAAACAAAGAATCAACATGGAGCAGTTGAGATTGGAGCATGATGAGGTCATGTCCCAAAATAGGAAAATAGTGCAAGTACTTGAAGAAACCTACCAGAAGGTCCCTAAGTTGGCCATCCCAGTAGAGGCACCGATAGAGGCGTGCATTTCGAGGTTAGAAATAAGGGTGCACGAGGCATAAGAAGAGATGGGAAAGGTTTAGCTGGAGCTAAACCTTCAGATAGCAGAGCTATAGTTGAAGGCCCAACCTTCGACTCCTTCAGAAGTGAGGGAACAACGTACCAGCGCCATCATCATGGGCATAGATGAGATCAACAGTGTAGTGAGGGACTGCACCAAAATGTTGGAAGAATAATTTGAGGTTCTCACCACTCTGTATGAGGACCTGAACATTCAATGCTTGGAGACAGAGGCACGTGAGCTTCAGCAAAAATATGGTGACATAAAAGGGACCATGGAAATGGTGGCCCTTACATAGAGGCTCGTGTCGATGAAATAAGCCAATGCACTTAAGGAGTAGGTAGACGTGGCGTGACACAGAAGCGGTTCTGAAGGCATGCATCTAACCATGGATCGATGAGGCCTTCATAATCACAACAACAATTGAAGGAAAGCTCATGTAGATGCAGTGGATGTAGGAGCAGATACACGGAACTAGTTTAGACACAGCGGTCTCTGAATAGCACGTCCAAGGGATACAACAAGCAACTACTCAGTGTGTTGCCAACCTTATAGCGGTTCGAGAAGAGTTGGGAGGTCTCCACGCAAAGATCTCTGCACCAACATAGTGACTCGAGGGTGAGTCATGATGTTTGCGTTGGGGGCTTGTTGGGTGCGGGATCCCTTAAGGGAATTTTTGGGGCTTAAAGCCCAAGTTTTGACTATGTCCAATGTAAAGACTCTGCGAGGTATGGGCGAGGAGCGTGTTGTAATTGAGTCATAGGTTTGTCTGCCCTTAAATTTTGTAATGTAATTTCAACTTGAGAGTTCAAACCATGGTCTGCAGACCATGGGATTGTGTAAATAGAGTGAGGCTAGAAGTGTAAAGAGATAGATCCAGGTGAGATCTAATGATGATGAATTGAGTCTTGGTGGAAGTGTAAAGTCATGTTTGGCTGATAGAATAGGAGAAGGCTCTATAGATGAGTGCGCAGACCACTACAGCTGAGTGCATAGGGTGAGTCGAGTCTGTAACTATGGAGAAATTAATAAAGAGAATTTTCTTAGCATCCTATATTTATTTTTCCTGTTTTATGCATTGAATTATATTGGGTATGAATTACAAGTTTACTATTTATATGTTGCATGAACTCATTTGAATATGTCGAATAAGTGAATATAAGATAAATCTTTATTTCCACAATGTTAATTAATAGTTATAAGAATATAAGTAAGATCCATAAGGTAACATAGGAAAAGAGCACAAATCGTTGCCTTAGTAGTGCAAAATCACGTCAACCCCTGATTAGGACTATGCGAAGGTGAATATAACAGAGAGTGAAGGCCTTGCAGGCCAGAAAAGTGTGTGAAGTACCTTGCGTGAAGGTATTCATAGTTGGACTAAATCGACCCTTTAGACATCTCAAGGGCGTGGAAGCTTGGTTCCAACATCCCCCCCATATTGCATCGGGGGAGACCTCGGTCGACGCTCTACGGGCTATTTCCGAAAGGGCCAGTAGTAAAAGGATTTTTTTGGCTAATTAACTTTGAACCTTGGTCAGGCCACATCAAGCCCACACCCAGCCATCTAGCCAGTTATTTCAACCTTACGCTCTGCCACAACCTCAGTGGAATACACGATCCTAGGGGTGGAGGCCCTAATACAACAATTATCTAGCTCTATTTCCTCCACCACCTACCTAACCATAACTCCTACATTCTTCTCCTCCCAAGCAACCCTAGATGCCTGCTCAGAAATCCGAACCCAAACAATAGGTAGGCTTAGCAAATATACAATGGAGAGACATCATATCCAACTTATGCTGTGGAAATCCAAGAGATTAACCTAAGATCTGGGAGAGTCGTCACGAATAATCAACCTCTCCCTCCACATAGGGAGGTTAAGGAAGAAAGAGAGGAAAGAAACCTTAAAGAAAATCCATCCTTTATTGAGAGATTAGCCCAACCACTCCAACCTACCCCATAGGAAACTGAACTTCTAGGGGAATTAAAAAATCTATGTGTAAAGATCCCCCTTATCCAGGCAATAAAAGATGTTCCCATTTACAATAAGTTGATTATGGAGAAATTATTCAGGCATCAAAGAAGAATAAAAAGGGATTCCCTACCATTAACATCATTATGTAGCTGTTTGACTTAATGTTGGGACATGTAATATGTCCAAAATATTTGGACCCTCGAAGCCTTGTAGTAGATGTACACATCAATGGCACCATTGTCCCACACACTCTGATCAATCTTGGGGTTGCCATTAATGTGATGACCAAGAGCACCATGTTGAAGATCAACCTCTAAGGGTCATTAAGGAAGACCACAATAGTTTTGTAACTTGCAGACCATTCCACAGTCACCTCTGAGGGAATTGTGGAGGATGTGATGGTCGCCATTGACTCCTGGGAGTACCCTGCAGATTTTCTAGTTCTCCAGCCTAAGGATAAGCTTACTGGTTACCCTCTTATCCTTGGGAGGCCATGGTTTGCCATAGATAATACTTACATTAGCCGTAGAGCTGGGAATATGACCATCAAGAATAGGAATATGTCCAAACAATTAGTCCTATACCCTCTTAGTCAACCTTCTCTAGAGCATGATTTACCTTTATTGTTGGAGGAGGAGGAAGAAGATGAGGTTTATTCTACTCAACCTTATGCTTTAGAAGCAACAATCGGAGGAGGACAACAAGATGAGGATGACTTGATTGAACACCTACTCCAAAGTCCAACTCCTGTTTCATTACCATTAGAAGAAGAAGTAGGGGAAACCCAAAACAATCATCCAATTAACAAGTTTTTCTTCGCCGATTCCAACCCACTCCATGCCAAAACCATAGAATTTGGCCGAGAGAAAGCCTTGAAAATTAATCCATTCCTTTCTGCTTCCAAAGAGGAGAAGCTATGCAACATGCTAAAAGAAAACCTAGAAGCCTTCACTTGGAGTTACAAGGAAATGAAGGGAGTACACCCCTCAGTGCATACTCACCACATATACATCAAACAAGGTTGCAAGCTAGTCCAAAAAACACAAACGAGGATGAATCCAGCTCTTAAAGATATAGTTAAAGAATAACTGCAAAGACATCTAGATGCATGATTCATTTACCCTACCTTCGATAGTGAGTGGGTCTCCCCTTTAGTGTTAGCTCCCATGAAAAATGGTAAGTGGAGGATTTTTTTCGATTACAGGGAGTTGAACAAAGCCATAAAGAAGGATCATTTTCCTCTACCCTTCATTGACCAAGTGCTAGAATGCCTGGCAAGGAAAAAGTTCTTTTCTTTCCTATATGGATTCAGTGGGTACAACCAAATCCAAATCTGCCCAGAATACTAGGATAAGACCACATTCACCTATTCTTGGGGTGCTTTTTCCAATAGGGTCCTTCCTTTTGGCCTATGGAATGCTCCTGCAATTTTCTAGAGAGAATTCTTGAGTATTTTCATAGAATTAGTCCATGATGTGGTGAAAATTTATATGGATGATTTTACACCTTATGGCTGTGATGTTCAAGAAGCCCTGACTAACCTAGGAAAAGTACTGCACAATTGCATTGAAATGATCCTGTCTCTTAGTCCTGAAAAATATAAATTATTAATGATTGAAGGGACTGTGCAACGGCATGAAATATCTCAGTAAGGACTGCAACTGGAGCTAAACAAAATAGCCATCATCAAAGGGTCCCACCTCCCCAAAAGCAGAGAGATGTCAGGAATTTCTTGGGGTTAGCTGGATACTACCGAAGGTTCATAAAGGACTTCAACAAGTTGGCCTCTCCTTTATTTGGGTTGTTAGCCAAATTTTCTGAGTTTATATGGTCAAAAAACTCTCAAGAGGCCTTAGACATTCTGAAGGGTAAGTTAACCACTACACCAATTCTCCGAGGCCCAAACTGGGTCCTTCCCTTTCATATTCATGTTGATGCCTCGCACAAAGCCATAGGAGCAGCCCTAGGACAGGTAAAAGAGAAACTACCTTATGCCATCTATTTTATTAGTAAGTACCTATCAAAGGCTGAGATAAATTATATTGTGACTGAAAAGGAGCTCCTTGCTATTGTGCATTCACTAAACAAATTCAGGCATTACATTGCAGACTATCAAACATTTGTGCATACTAACCATGATACAATCATGGTTAGGCTTATCAACAAATCAGATGTGAATACTCGAATTATGAGATGGTTGCTTTATTACAACATTTTGATCTAACCATTGTTGATAAGCCTGGTAAGGAAAATGTTGTTGAATAATTTTTATCTAGGGTGAATCTGCCTGCAGGTGAAGAAGGAATGGTGGATGACCAGTTACCAGATGGGAGCTTGTTTTCTATTCCATTTCTCTCTCCATGGTTTGCTGATATAGAAAACTATTTGGTATCAACACAGTTCCCACCAAACTTTCCCTCCAAAGAAAAGAGCAAGATAGTCAGGAAAAGTGCCCCCTTCACCTAGATTGGGGGCAATCTTTTCAAACTTTACCCAAATCAAATCTTGAGAAGGTGTGTAAGGGAAGAGGAATTTTTTGACATCCTTCTGACCTGTCATGATGTGCCTTGTGGAGGTCACTTTGCAGCAAAGAGGACAACATTGAAAGTGTTACAAGCAAGCTATTATTGGCCAACTCTTCATCAGGATGTGAAAAAGTACACTAGTCAGTGTGATCAACACTAGAGGATAGGAAAGCTTACTCCAAGAGATGAAATTCCCCTAAAACGTCACGTGACTTTCGATCCATTTGATAAGTGGGGCATGGACTTCATTGGGCCTATCAACCCTCCTTCAAAGAAAAAACAGTACATTATTTTGTGCACTAACTAAGTGGGCTGAAACGAAAGCAATTAAGGTAGCAACAGAGGAGAAGGTGGCTGAGTTCCTAAGGGAGAATGTATTCTACAAATTTGGGTACCCTAGAGAGCTATTCATAGACCAAGGTAACTAGTTTACCACCACCATGATTGAAGAATTGCTCAACCATCACAAAATTAAGCATAGGACCTCCACTCCCTATCATCCACAAGCTAAAGGGCAAGTGGAGGTGACCAACAGGGCACTAGAGGGAATATTAACCAAGGTAGTGAGTAGCAGTAGGAAGTATTGGGCAAAAAGACTAGTTGGGGCCACCTGGGCCTATAATACCACATGGAATACCACCATTGGATTTACACCCTATGAGCTGGTCTATGGGAAAATGGCCTTGTTGCCCATTGAGTATGAATATAACATTTTAAGGATAAAAATGTGACTAGATTTGGATCTCATTCATGCACAGAAAGAGAGATTGTTCCAGTTGAATGGCTTGGATGAATTCAGAATGTAGGCCCTCCTACATACAAAGATAGTTTAGCTTCAAAGGAAGATATGGCATGATAAACATATTAAGGAGAAGCAATTTCAGGAGGGTGATTGGGCATCATTATATGATTCTAGGTATAAAGACTTCAAGGGCAAGCTAAAGACAAGATGGATTGGCCCTTATGTTGTGGAAAGATTCCATGATAATGGTTGAGTGCAAATCAGAACTATAGATGAAGAAGCCATTCCGTTTCTTGTTAATGGGCACCAATTGAAAATGTACAAGAGACATTTATCAAAACAAAATTTCATTGACAATATCAATAAAACAGTGATGATGGTGGCGCAAGTTCCAGCTCCTCCCTCATCAAGTGAATGAAAAAGAGAAAAGAAAAAAGAATAAGGACTCAGGTGAAAACCTCCATGAGGTGCATGAGTCCGATCTTTGGGTTGAAAACCCCGTGAGGTGGCCCAATGATAAAAGAATAAAAAAAAAAAAGTAAAAAAAAAAAAAAAAAAAAAAAAAAAAAATCGATGAAACCTTCCTTGAGGTGTTGAGGGAAAACAGGTAGGATGAAAAACCTCTCTGAGGCAGCCTAGTTGTTTAAAATAGTGAGTGAGAGAGAGAGAGAGAGAGAGAGAGAGAGAGAGAGAGAGAGATAATTGTTATTTGCAGGTGGGCAAGAATGACAGTCAAGGAACAAAAAGAGGATTCAAAGGGAACCTTGCCTCACACATATGCATCTCCTCCACTCATTACCATGCATCCCTCCATCATTTACATCATTTTTCCGCTGCATTGCTTTGATTGATGTGAATATGTGTTTTCTACAAGATCCCTTGTATTCCTACAGGATCCCCTGAAAACCTACACAATGATCTTGTAGGAATTACAGTGGCCCGAAAAACCTACAAGAAGTAATACGAGAGTTCATGATAGGTTTGTTAGGTCCATAAAACTCACCCTGTGCATGATCTAACACCTCACCTCATCTACCATCATCATCCCTGCACTCACCATTCAAAACAAAAAAGATCAGTTTCAACAGTTTCTACCAGTCATAGAAAAAAAGGAAAATAGGAAAACAGGGAGGAGTAAGAGCATTACCTGAGTGACCTTTACTCTACACACACTTCTACTCTTTCTTTCCATTCATTGCACCATCATCACAGCCCCAACCAGCAACATGATTAAAGAACTATGAGGGAGAAGCAGCTAGAATGCATCATGTAGGAAATCCTGTAGCAGCCTATCCCACAAAATGTCAATCACTAGCAACAGGTCTTCACTAGGATGATCCAGGAGATCCACAACATTAGGAACACCATATCTTCAGTCACAGATACCTGCAAAAGCCAAAAAACCATTATTAGATAGCAAGAGGAGGAAGAAGAATGCCATACAGCAAATAAACAACACAACACCACTCATCTTTGACAACTACAACATGGCATCGAAACCACAAGTAAGTATCCTGCTCACTCACTCATATGCATCATTTAATCAAAAGGTGTAAGGGTTACAGGATAGTTGGTTTATAAGTGAAATTTTGTCTAGTTAACTTGGCCACCTTCATTCAGTCAACACATGTAGAATGGGGTGACCTCTCCCACGTGGTTGTAGTCAACTCAAAGACCGAGGAGGAGTAGGACAACAGGTGGTTAAACTATGGATCTATGGGGTGGGAGCTGATTACGAGGAGTGGGAAATGATGAGGTGGTAGCAGGGACCAACAATCCAAATATAGCGACATACCTCTATTTCCAGCACACTACCTCACTCCGAAACACCATAAACAGAAATAAAACATCGTTCCCATGCATTCATGCATTCCACCTCCTCGAAACTTCCTCACTCAAGTCACTCTCTTAACACAGGCTACCCACCGGAAGAAAAGATCCATTGTTCTACATAGGAGTTGCTACAGGAGAATGCACTGGAATTCCTACAGGATAAAGTCTATAGGATACAATCTATAGGATTAGTTTACAGGATACGCAGAAGCAGTCTACAGGATAGGCAAAGAAGGGTTCAAGAGGTGATATCACGAGAATTGTCCACTGCCACCATTATAAAGAGGTAGGCTCTGAAATTCCATCCTCATTTACAAGCAAATGAACCAGAAATACTCTAAAATCTAGTAATTTAGCAACTGTGAGAGGTGAATTACATACACATTCAACTATGTTTTGCTCCTACATTTAAAAAAATTGTGTCAATCCTCTCATTGTCTCCTCAAGCTTCAACAACAACATGACAAGAGGGTTTAATAGGAGATATCCCACAAACACTGTGAGAATACAACAACACCCTGAGGTGCTTGAAATCCTTACAAGACACAACTGGATGGGGTTTTTCAAAAAATTCACAGGGTATGATGATGTGGTGGCTCAAGAATTTGCTCACTCCCTCACTCTACACAGTAGAATTTATGCCATTTTTTTAGTTAGAGGCCTCCCTATAGATCTCACCCCAGAGCTCATTAGTAGGGTCACCACACTTCCCCTAGGAATTTCATGGAGAAAAGAAGACAAAGGAGACAATCAGGTGGCAAAAAGGAAATTCTTTTTAGAAGGTGAAGTACCCACGAGGACAAAAATGGAGTAAGGAGCGACAGTCTGCCATACCCATGGAGTAAGGTAGGTTACCAACTAATCTAATATATCTCATGTGAGGGTAGATATAGTGTTGTTTATGGCTATCATTTCAAGATCCTTGAAGAATTAAGATTTAGGGTAGAAACACTAGTTCACCAAAGGCTCAACATACCCTATTTCTTACTGCAAACACTCATAGACTCCAGCAACAAAGTTAAGGAATGGAATTCCCAACAATTGGCTCAACATGGCTTGATTAGGATCCTCACTGAAGATGCCCTCCAAAACGTTAGAATCCCTATAACATGGTTAGTCTTGAGATACTTGCCAGTAGAGGATGACATCAAAACCCTCACTTATGATGTTAGTCCTTCTATTAGTGAGGAGGAAGTAAAACAAAAAGAGGAAGACAAGAAGCTATATAATGATGAGATGGAAGAAGAAGAAGCTGGCATAGAGGAACATGATGAAGAGGAAGAAGAAGAGAGAGAAGAGAAGGAGGATGATGATGAAACAAAAGAGGAAACTAAGGAAGGAACTGATGGAGATGAAGAAGAACCACAAGAGGAAGAATACATGAAAAACAGAGAGGAAGAAGGCATGGAAAGAGAGGGGAAAGAACACAAGGAGGAGGAACCTAGGGTGTCCCCAAAGGCCACTGAGAGAGAGGCAACAACTGCCCTCACTGCTCTCAGCACCCCAGTCAAGCAAAAAGGAACAAGAAGGAGGCAAACCTCACTATATTTCAGAATAAGAAAGAGCACAAGAATCAGACAAAGGAAGCCACAAATATAAACAAAAATTCCTATTGAGATTGAAGATTCCCCTAAACAAAGAGAGAAAATTCATTCCACTAAGTCATCAATCACATATGTAAGGAGGCCTAATACTAGATGAACTTCCTCAAAGGGTAAGGCAATCCTACAGGATCCACAACAAAACCTACAAGAAGCAATAATAACCCTATAAGATACTCTGTTGAAACCACAAGAGGCATAGAAATTGGAAAGCAAGGTAGGGGAGTAGCTAAAAACAAAAGAAGAAGACCCAGAGACAAAGGAACCAAGCCCCCAACCTAACCTTGACTCCTATTACTGGTTTATTGAAAGAGGTAGGGTAATACCTAAAAAAATTTCCATCCCATTGTTTTTCAAACTTGAGAAGGAGAGAGCCAAAACCCACCTATGGATGCATATCACCAAATCAAAGGGGGTGGAACACATTGGGCACATGGAAGAAGAACTCAAAGAAATGGGCAAAGAACTAACTGGCTTAAGGGACACATAAGCAATCATAAGTCAATTTGAGAGAGAAAATGCATGGTTGAGGGGACAGCTCCACGAAAGAGAGAACCAACTAGCATATACGCCCAACCTCTCCTTGGAGGCCATCTAGTGTAGGATGCTATCTAAATCCTATGCACTTTACCTCATAGAAAAATGGCTACGGTTTCATATTAAAAAATTAGCACAAAGGGGCACCATGCCATTTCAAGACTATAGGTAGTTTGTTGATCTTTGTGATCAAAGTACACTAGAGGGTAGGGCCAAAATGGCTGAGTTTTATTTGGACAACATAGCCCTCATAGACATGAATGTTTGGGATCCTAATGCCAAGCTAGGAGATCTATAATTAATGGCTTTAGCATCATGGATTAACCATGAGGAGTCAAGAGTTGTAGAGCTGAAAATAATATTGGCCAAAGAGCAAAATGAACCTCTTTTCATCAGAGCTAAACAATCAAATCCCATGGCCCTCATCAGTACCCATAACTTGATTGCAAATGATCCTCAGCTAGCACCTACATATCATGCTACCCAAGAGAAAGCAATTTCACATTTTGAGGATATGTTTAGGTTGCTAGGAGATGATAGTATGCATGCCTGCATAAGGATATGGAACATAGTGCCACATAGATTGAAGATAAGAGAATATCACTCTCCTCAAAGGTTGAGAGAGGCATTCAACAGGACAACTATGTATAAGCAATCAATCCAAAGGTTGAAGGTTAATTGGATAGGCCTAAAACACAGTCCACCACTATTCCTAGGGATGCTAGAAGGGATAAAATAAGAAGAAGAAAAGAGGAAGTGGGAAGAAGTAGAAAAGAAAGCAAGCTTCTATGAGAAAGAAGAAGAGACCACAGGAGAGGCATGGGATGTCAGAGAGGCTATCAGATCCATGAAGGACATGGATATTGACTAAGTTTCTTAAAGGATGAGAAACACTTTCAGGAGGGGGGTGATGATGAGCCTCATCATTGGGTAATTATATGGGCCTTAATTCATCTCCTAGCTTAGTCAAACCAACTATTATCATAACTTATTGCATACTTTTGATTATATTTTGTTTATGAGATGTGTTAGAGTTCGATATTTTCTTTGTGGTCTAATGTGCATTTAATGCAAGATTAAAGGATAAAAGCAAGGAATTTTGGCATAGAACTTGGTCAAAAATAGAATGGGACAAAGGAGAGGAATTATATGAGGGAAATCCTCCTCATTTACGACACATCATTTGAATATTCCTCCATCATACCGGAGTGCAAATAGCCAAATCATGAGGACTAAAAGGTAGTCGAGCAAGTGAAAGACAAAGCACCAGTTTATGTCAAGTTTCAGAGTTGAGCCTCCCTAATTTTAAGGAATTAATTGGATACTTCAGATATATAGTTAGAGAGGCCTAGGACCTTAGTAGCATTCAGATTTTTTATTGTAAAACTCTACTCTATTTTCGAGTTGCAAGACTTGTGAGAGTTTTTTTATGTAGTCCATTGTTTTGATAATAAGAATGAGTTTTGTTTTGAACAAGCACTGAATTAACTCAGAGGGCTGACGCTTTTGGGTTAGGTCCCAACCCTAGTAGCCAAGGCTCCTCTTTATTGTACATGTATGCAAGCATAGATTCATTGTTTAATTGTTCATTTGATTAGTAGATGCATCTCCATTACAACAGGTTAGATTAGATTGGTTGTATGTTAGTTTGCTTCCATTTATGCCTTCTTTCAATTAGTAGGTTAGCAAGGAGAAAAAATATCACCATAAGGTTGTCAGTAGGTGTCTCAGCCTCACTTCCTCCCTCTAGGACCATGACTTGAGGAAGAGACCCTTCAGCAGCCCCAAAAACACAGATTTCTAGTTCTTGCATGAGGTTTGGAGTTTGTTGTCTTTGATTCAGTATTTGATTCATTTCATTATCATCTTTTTCCATCTCCATTTCTGCAATAATATCTCACTCATTCCTTCATTCCCTTCAACACCTTCTTGATGCATAATATAGGCAATTGATTCATGATTTTCTAGTTTATGAAAATGTATCTTGTTGCATAGTTCCTGGAAAACACACATGTTTTAAGAAAAGAAGGTAATTCAGGGGGAAACCCAAACTTCATCACCATCAGCCACCTTCTACTTCATCCAACCTAGACAACTCTTTTTCCACATCACCCTCACTAGTTCTTTTATCTTTTTTCATTGAAATTCCCCTAGATAAAATGACTGAATCTAGCCATACCTTATCTTGGATATTGACTCCTGAGTGCTCCTAGACCTTCTAACACCTCATCCCATTCATCGCACACCTTTTCCAAGCTTCCCAACACCTCCAACACGTCACAATTAGATCTCGATTGTATCATATAGGTTTCCTATAATTCCTACAAGATCATCTTGTAAGTTTCTAGTACATCATGTAGGTTTTCCTGAAACAACCTTTTTTGAGGCTGAATTGATGAAGAACCTATAGGAAGTCACAAAAATCCTCCTAGGACCCTTCCACACCATCCAACGACTCCATAAGCCTGTTAGAAATCCTCAATCACCTTCCATCCACCTGTCACATCCGTAAGAACAATTAATTTGCATACTCTATTTTTCCTAAAAGACCAAAAAAAGTGAACACAGATTTAGTTTAGTTTTCTTTCATACACATTAGTATGGTTTGATGCTCTTTCCTTCTATAGCTTAGATAGAAGCATTAGGTTATTGTTGATTTAGCAATTCTGCTTAGCATAGTTATTTAAATGGTTAGTTAGGATATGGTTTGATTTAGCATTACATGTTGTTTTCTTCATTATTGTAGTAGAGTAGCTCTCTTAGAATAGATTTTCTCTTCTTCCATCAAGGAATCAAGCTTCATCTGACTCTATAGAAGTCTGGCTTGAAACCCCTGGGGTCTCTTGCCAGATGAACAGTGACAATAGGTAGGATCTTCGCTTTTACTTGTGCATATAGCACTGTCACCTCCAAGTTTGTATGAAGTCTGGGTTGATAAGTAAAGCTAGTAGCCCATGAGTTGCAACATCCTTGCTACAATACTATCCCTCATCGGTAGGTTGTGTTTTATACATTGACTCAGTAAGCCTTAATGTATGATGAGAATGCCTCTTTATTTAATGTCTCATACATGCATATGAAAGTGACTTGGATATATGTCTCCTGTGATGAAATTATGCACTTATTTTTGAACATTTTGACCTTCTTGAATTCTATGAGGCTATCTAATATTGATACATTGATATTGTTGATGTTTGACTAGCATATATGATCTATCTGTTGGATATATTGATCCTATAAAGAATGCTAGAACCTTGGCTCTAGAAAATGATACTCTTGATACTTGGAATGATGGATTTCATATAGAAGAATAGTTTAATGACTCCTATAAATGAGTCTATTGGTAATGCTTGTGATAAGCATGATGATAGCATATGGAAAGAGTGGTTTCCACTCTTGTTGTTTTGATAAAGCTTTATTAAATGACCTCATCTAATTTCATTGGTCATGAAGTGCATGGTAACCTTGATGTGAGAGGTATAATTGTAAGATTGATATTCCAAATCTCTTATCTCCTATGGTCTTGTCTTGATGGCATATGGTTAAACTAGATGTGGTAGCTTTATGGAGCAACTTGACGGAAAATTATATTGTGTTCATAATATTTGAAATATGATGCTCTCTCCATCTGCTTTTTTGAGTCTAAGCCTTTGGCGAATGATTGATCTCATGATTTTGATATCCATATGTTTATGATCTAATAGATCTGATGTTGCATGACTCTAGTTGACATGGGTTTCTTACATGAATTAAGATTAATGATGTAGATTCCCAACCAGAGAGAATCTCTTTTCAAGATTCTTACCCGTATTACTATATGTATTTTACGCTGCATAAGTATGCTTTATGTGTATCTGATAGTATTTATCTATAGAATATTCTTAGATATGAATACCTTACATAAATTGGGGTTTCTTCTATGGATGAAATTATAGATCTAGGAGATCTCATCCCTCGATGCACGCATGCTAAGGCCTAGACAACATCCATGCAGCGAAATTCACTCCCATGCTAACCTGAAGAGAGAGATTAGGGGTTTGACTATTGTTTACCATCATCTAAATCTTTCTTAAGTAATCTGAACTATGAATCATGATTTCCATGGCATATTCTACCACTACTAACTGATTTCTAAAGTTGTTGAGTTAAATTATTAATCATATAATCAAGTATCATGCATGAAATTAGATGGTCACCTGGAAGATATCAGTACCACAGATGTATTGTAGATAACAACAAGATTTGTTAGAAAAAAATGGTCGAATTTTTTCCATAACATGAACATGCAAGTCGAACTTGTGTTTTTAGGTGGTTGGGAAATACATATAGATATGTCACTATGTTGGCATTATTTGGCATTACTAGTGTTTTGTCATGATGCTTGACAATAACTTTGAATTGATGATTGAGATGTGATTTCACTAAAGATCTCTTTGTCATAGAATTTAGACTTGACCTGATGTCTAGTAGTCTCATTTGGTGATTGTTGAATTGCCCTAATATATATACTATGTGGGCATGATGACTTATGTGGAAATTGGAATCCTTGTTCTTAGCACAATGGTTGAAATAATGATAGTTGTGACTGAGCATGAAAAATTGAACCTACATAACACATCCTTGATGTATGAATTTTCACCTAGTGAGAAGATGACTTGTATTATTTTTATGAGAATGAATTAATCAAGTTCGGATTGATAATGCATGACTTGTTGGCATGATGACGTCGTGATTAGATATGAGCTCCACTTGTCTCATGGTTGAAAGTATTAATTCAATGATAATGATGACTTTGATGTCATGATTTGGCTTCTAAACTCTCATGAGTTGAGTTTGTTGTTCATGGTACAACATTGAGTTATGTAAGGATGATTATGTTGGTATTGCAATCCAGATATGTCTAGATTTAATAATTATCTAATGAAGTCAGGATGATGAGTTCCAAGGTGTGACTTTGATATTGATTATGGTTTTGGTTTTAGATGCTGGTGATCTACTTGTGATAGGTGATGAGCCTCTGATGATCTAAATCAGAGGTAGATGGCTTATGAACTCTGAAATGATGTATCATGGCATTTCTAAAATTTGGGTATTGAAAATGAAAATCCTTGGATATTCTGATTTGAACTTCAAGTTGTTGTTGAGCATGACATGGCATCCGATGGTTGAAGAATTTATGTTCCATTCTGAACATCCATCTATATGTGTATGATGTGCATAGAACCTTAATGAATTTATGAGTGAGTTGCTTCACTCAAATATAATTTTCATCGAGCATGCTTTGAAATATCTACATGAGGTGTTCTATTTTGAGAATGAGATATTTCTCCTATGATATGTATTTGCATAGATAAATTGTTGTTATTTGAGAATGTTGTTGATAAGCACATTTGGATGGTGCTTTAGTATGCAACCTACCATGATATCTTGGATGAGAGGTTCATAGCATGACTGAGGTTGATCATGGTGTTGTTAGCATGGCTAGCTATGAGGCAGGATAAAGAATATCCTTAGAGATTTGGCTAGAGCATGATTTGGATGTGACATGGTCACATTATGATGATTGAAATTCCTATAAATATAGTTGGGACCGAGATACTCTCATATTGAGATAAGTGTAGTTGTTTGAAACAAGTTCAAGCTTTTGTTTGGTACCTACTTGAGAGGGAGGATGATTATGGTATCCTTTTGTGATTTATATGGTTATATATGATCTGACATGATATTTTATTTCATTTTTTCAATGAACAAGAAACAACTATTATTGTTTGAAGATGATACCAGATTCGAGTATGATGAGAGTAGAGCTAATTGAGGACACTGAGCTAAATATCCCCCCTTATTTGAGCTCCAAAGGTGAGGAATTAAGTTATAAGGGCTCATGGGGTGTAGGGAAATCTAAAAATAGGGAACTCCCCTATTTTTTACCGATAGGGTTGAGGGCTTCACTTCATTGTTTGGTATTTGCAGAGTATATCCCAATTAGCATCATACCCATGAGCAGGGCTTGCTGGGAATATTACTCCTCGTTTGGAAAATGAGTTGAGGGTGTACTTGGGGGTGTTCAACCCAAGGCAATTATGATGTAGTTGTTCTACCACATGACTACTAAGAGTCATTTTTGGGAATATCGGTAGGTAATAAGATTTTGGGATGAGGGTAAAGCTAACCAATGAAATTACAAGTTGAGGGTAAAGCTTCTCGTTGAAATTCTAGGGTTGAGGGTGTACATCTATGTTTGATTCGGGGTCTAATTTTTACTCCCCTATGTGATGAGTTATCCTATTTCTCGGTATGGTTGGAAGCTATTGCTACTCGATGTGATCCCAGGCTAAGACCTGCTCCCTGATGATATGATCTTTGATGATGATTGATGATAATATAGGTAATAGCCCTTTGGGAGGGATTCTAGATAGCAGCTTGATGGGTAAAGGGTGGCAGCTTAAGTTCAACATATGAGAAGGAATAATCAAGAGGTAAGAATGAATAAACAAAGGATAGATTGAGATGTAAAATGATGATTTGTGATGATGAGACACTTGATATGGACATGGCACAATTACTACATGAGAAATATGATTCATGATGACACTCAAAGATTCCAGAATAGCATATTGTTCGATGGAAAAATATTGGCAGGTGGAATTATCCCTGGTTGAGAGGGACTGCTATTTTTTTCAAATTCAGTAAAATTCCACCTTGGACAAATTAAATGATTGAGATAAGGATTGAATTAGATTCCTCTTTTTTAGAGGACCGAAATCGACGTACAGATCACCCAATTTTGTCAAGCAGAAGCTGAGTTATGAATTATTTTATTCATGCATGTATTATGGAATGGGTTGTCCCTAACCACATGAGTAACTGATTGGGTTAGTCTTAACCCCAATTGAACCCTAAAAATTCCTATAAATAGAAGAGACCTCAAGATCATTTGAACATATCTTCTCTTCTCCTTTTTATTGATTTTCACAGGTTCAATGGAAGGAGTTCGCTCACGAGTCCCAAATTACAGGCGAAAGGTTCACTCTCGGTTAGATTTTTCTAGATCTTGGTCATTGGCAGAGAACCAATGTTTTTCATCCTCGATTATAGGCATAGAGTAGGAAAGAGAGAGACTCTGGCTCTATAGTCACTCATACATAGTTCAATGAGAGTGAATTAAGTTTAGAGGCATAACAAAAGGTTCTCGTCCCCAATCGTTGAGATAAGGTAGCCCTCAGAGTGACCATTCCATCTCAGTTCCTCACACAGCTTAGCAAGGGTGCAATTTTGGGTTTATCGGTCGCTCGCACAACTCAATAAGGGAAAGAGAATTTGGGTCTTTGTAGTTCAGTGCCAGAGTCGCATGCATAAAGACCTCCTAGGAGCGACTCTGCAGTCACAATCGCTTGCATATTGTATTAGTCAGAGCAACCGAGAAGTTTCAGTTGCTCGCATGAGGGTAACCACAATTCTGATCTATGGTTTTGACATCTGGGCTTCAGTCAACTTTACTGATCTCATAGATCTTATTTTTTGTCTACTTTTATATAGATCTATAGATCTATATATCTTATTTGTTAGTTACCACTGCAAATATATGTATTAGGTTCGTTGACAGTGAAAACAGTGCTCATAAGTGTTTCACACAATAACAACAACATGCAATAATTGACATCAATTTTTAATAGCTCATTACAACCATCAACATGAGGGTTCTGATTTCTAACATGATTAGATATTGTAGAATTGAGGCTTCTATGATCCATCAAATTTGTAAGAAGAGCTTCGGCGTAAATCACATGAAAAAGACCATTGTCGACGCGTTTCGAACCAACTAGTGTGGTTCATCGTCAGGACAAGTACGATGAACCACACTAGTTGGTTCGAAACGTGTCGACAATGGTCTTTTTCATGTGATTTACGCTGAAGCTCTTCTTACAAAAATGATTAGATATGTTTCATAGATATCATTATTTCTTTGTTGCATAGATAAAGTTATGGATCATTGTACTCTGTTTTGTTGCATCATTTGATTAGGATCTAAAAAGAAGAAGATTTGCAAGGGTTTTCCCCATAGTGGGCTTTGCCCTACTCTCAGACTAATCCTAGTGTCTCTATGTGTGTGCATGTTTTCTTCTATTGTTCCTTTTATGTTCTATTGCATTGATGATGATGGTGATGTTGTTTCCTTCTATGTAATTGCAAATGATGATGCATAGTGGTGAAGATATGAATAATGTAATGAAGATATGGGGTGAACTTAATGTATTAATGATGAAATGCAACTATCATAGCAAAGAACAATGTCACCCTAAGAAAATTTAACACACTAGATTAATTTATAGGCTTCTTTACCTTTCCTTTGACCAAGTCTAGTACCTTGTTCATTTCAAGGATGAGGTCATTCCTCTTCTTCCACGACCTGTAGTTTGAATTTCGTTCATGTTTTTTCTCTACCTTGATTGTGTTAGACATCTTCCTTGAATATATTAGACTCCTTCCATGAGATAACATTTTTGAATGGTTTATTGATCAGGTGCTTGAGACTACCTTTTTCTTCTTTCTTCACCAAATCTCTAATACCATGTTAGAAAATTAGAAAGGTAGAAAGATTTTCTTATTCTCGATAATTACTTGTGATTTTCTTGATTTTTTATTATGAATCTTTATATCATCTTTCTTTCAGTTCATTGAGCAATTACCAAAGAGAAAGCACATAAAACAATGGACACCACATGTAAGCACTATGCGAGGGAAAATTCCCGTAGAGGAGAAAACCAAGTCAAAATTCTCTTCCTTTCAATAGTTTTCTTTGAGACTCTTCACCCTAGACAAAAACAAAGCCTTCATTCCACACAAAGTCAACCTCCTAGATCTTTGACTTCTCTTCTAGCAACTTTGACTATGTAATATCTCCCGAAATCAACAAAACTTGGAATACTTTGATCTCCCAATATAGGGAAGGAAACTGAGAGAGAGAGGCACCAAAATTTCATTTTTCTTCTTCTACTTAGAGTCCACCCAACACGCACCCGCTTTGGCTTTCCAGCTTCATATTTCATAATTCTCAGCTTCCTTAGAGATATTGAACTTGCTTGAAATGAAGTGATCCAAATGAATTCGACTTGCTTCTATTTATATGCTTCAAGAGATGTCAAATTGATGTCCATAGGCTAACTTGGTATCTTCTAGGTTGACTTGATATGGAGGATAGATAAATTACATTTGACTCAATACTTAGCCTTTTTACATGATTCAAAAGCCCAAGAAGGGTCTCTTTAAAATTATAATGACTCTATTGACTCCGAATAAATCCTAGAAGTCTTATGTGGAGACTTTGACCTAAAACATAGTGGCCCAACCATGAAACCCATGCTTTAATAGGTCACAATAATAATGATACTAATACTACTACTACTAATAGTAATAATGATAATTTTTTTTATTCTTTTGACAAGTACATTACAATATGACTCAAATACATTTAATGAGGACTGAACCTAGTTACATATTCCAACAATTTCTCCTAGATACAGGACTAGGAGGATAATTTATCTCATGGAAGAAATATCACTTAATAGTTAATGGTTTTAGACCTTGTGGGGCATATAAAATTTCCTCTAGTTCCCTATTTAGTGTGAAGTGTTGATCATCAATTAGAGTTTGTTGGGGATTTGAGATATCACTGGATACTCGAGCCACTACAAGGTCAAGTTCATGATTAGGGGAGGGGGATATAGTGGGAATCAAGAAGCTAATATCTTGTGGATTCAGATCTAGAATACATCTCTCATCATTACCCACAGATAGGTCAATGGATGACACCTTCCAAAACTTAAATGAAATAGCATGGACTATTGATTGATCTCCAAACACATGAGGAAGTATAGTATTGAGAGAATAAATAGATGGAGCTAATCAAGAGGAAATCATAGGAGAGGTATCCATGGGATTAGTTAATGGATTAATAGACCTAGTCTAAGAAGGAGAACAAATATTTAAATATTCATTTAAAAGAGGAAATTCTTCATAATTATCCACAATTCATTAAGGGGAGAGAGATGTCGAATTACTTGGAGGACCACTCTTATTGTTGCCAACAGAAGAGATGAGAAAGTCCTTGATGCAGGGCCTCCAAACTGCCAAAGATCCCATGGAGCACGATGCCAAAATATGTCTCGCTTCATGGCATTGAAGGCATGGATAGGTCACTCCCCAATAATTGATATGCAAACTTAAGTTGAAATTGATCCATTGAAACTCCAATTCTACTAGTAACCCTTTCCCCATATCTACCTCCAACACAAACCAAGTCATTCACTTCTCCAAATGGCCAAATATCACCTTGCTCCAAAAATAAAATTGGTCCAATATGATTTCTAATGTCTCGTATCATCGAGGAGTTCCACAATTTCAGGGGTAGCATTGGCAGCTTCACGCAAACCAATGTCCATCGTGATGACTCCATATAAGGGTCAAAACTAGCTTTCCACCTTTCTAAAATTAGGACAACTATTACCTTTATCCATTACCTTTAAAATATTCTTTGAGTCCTCTGCATTTAAGAAGTGGAGGATGATCTAGGCATTAAAAATTATGCTAACCTTTTATCAATATTTGAGAATAGGAATCCATTGGATTTCAACCCAGGAGAGGAGGAGGAGCCCCATCAATTGCCTTCAGTGTTTTATACTTAGGTTTCTTCTTCCTAGTGATAAACGCCACATTAGGCTTCATGGATTATGGATTCCCCACAAAAAGAGATTTAGAGAAAATGCCAAAGGAGTCATGTTGTAGAGAAATGCGAGAAGTGGCCTCTCTTTCCACTCAAATAATCATCCCGATGATGGTTTCAGGGGAAAGGTCTAGCGGTTCATGTATGTCCTCCAGTTTTTCAGTTTCCATGGTGTTCAGGCTGGTGACCTCCACCATCATGGCCCCCCTACCCCATCCATTGAAAAATTATACACTCAGTTGACTAATATAAATATTTAAAAAAAATGACTATGGATGGTATAAGTAGGACCACCCAGGCAAAAAACCAAACAGAGACACATGTCAGAAAAGTCAATCAACCACTAACGCCTCATGAAGGTAGGTGTATCCATCCACAATCATCCCCATACCTCTAGTAAAAAATAGGACCCCACAACCTCATTTTCCAAGAAGAAAAAAAAATTCAAATGCCTTGAAGTTTGATTTTCCTACCTTGCAAATGCCAAGAGTTCAAAACACCAAAACTCGAAGTGCCATGGATACACCCACCATCAAGACAAAGACCAGTAACATAAGATAAAGGGAAAAAGGAGGAGAAGTGGAAATAACCCATATCTCTCTACATGAACTCAATGCACAATAACTGAAAAGTGTTGTGTCTTCCAATCTCTGATTGTAACCTAAATCCATTGCTATGAAAGCTAATATAACAAATACTGTTTACTCTGAGAAAAGCCAAAAAGTTCATAATTCCTATAGCATTATAATCCTGGAGGATCTCAACCCTGTACTCGATATACAACTCAGTTTAGCAACAAGCTAGTAGCTCTACATCCATCTTAAAGCACAGAATGGTCCCATAATAATATGTATCTCCATAATAAATGTCTGATTGAGTTCAAAGTGGGAATGCCGAAAATCTACACTCTCCAATTTTCACGTAAGGTCCTAGTAGTCTTATGTGTCATGGCTAGTAAAATATCAACCTACATATAACACTTTAAGGAGTGTCCTCTTGATTACTAGAAGTTCATTTCATGTTCTCCAACATCACCCTCGTAAACATATTCCCTTCGATAGCTTTTATATCTTCAGGAATATGCCATATTTTGTCCAATGAGTTCCTAAACATAAAAAAATTCCACATGAGTTATCCTCTAACCCAATGATACCACATCCAAGTGAATTTTATAAGCATCAATCGTCATCTTTCGGCCCTGCTTAATCTCGTCCCTGTTACATCTTCTCTGAGCTCTTCAAGTAGCTTCTAGATTATATTTGGAAAACCTATAGCAACAGAAGTTAGAACTTGACCCTGGTCTAAGATTCACCATAGTTTGAACTTGGCCCCCATCTCTATGAGGATATGCTCCTCAAAAAGTGAAAGGGTACTTACCTAACTCTATATACATGACCCTCACTCTCAATTGTATCATCATTCTCATTCATACAATTTAATATATATTCTTGTATCTCAATGGAGATATTTATATTGCAAGCCTTCTAGAGTATTTAACCTTAAGAATGAACTTTGTTCACTTCACTTGGTATTAGAGTTGTTCAATCCCCGGCTTCTTAACCACTACATAAGAGTCTCATTCTGTCATCCAAGATGTTGGCCAAAGAAATTCACCAACTTTGTTGTTTTTGAAGTGTTTCACTACAAGATTTTGAAGGGTCTCCATTTTCGCTATTAGGCCCTTAGCCATTTAAAGAAAAAAATAATACTAAGATTAAAAAATAATTATTAAAAAAATAAAATATATATAAAAAATAAAAAATATATAAAATTATATGTATTAATAATAATAATAATAATAAAAAGAGAAAAAAAAGAAAATAAATACTAAAAAGAAATAAAATCAAAAGTAATTTAAAAAAATAGCATTACATATATAGAAAAAAAACTTATATGAATTAAAAAAAAAAAACCATAAAAAAAATTATAAAACGAAAAATTATAAAAAAATAATAATAATAATTCAAATGAAAAAAAAACATTAGAACCATTTGTCTAAATTCACCAACCGTCCCCACCTTCAGTGGCTTTTTTGGCCTCAACGTCGACTACCAGAGGAATACACCCAACAGCTGCCACATTTGAGCCACACACTAGTTGATTATTTGAAATTGTCCACCATTGCTACTGATCTTCTCGATGCTGCCAAGAATGATGGTTTCTCTCTACCACAATAGCTATTCTATGCCAATTCCATTCTCAAATACAACCACCAATAAGCTTACACCTCTCAGTAACCCTGCAATGACTGTTGCACAACCACCATTTCCACCTACTCCACCACCATGCAGTCCACCAAACTAATTGGAATAGTATTACCAGTTGCAACATTCGTTCAAAAACCACAGTTGTCATACTCATAAATTACCACAGTCTATCCCATCAACCAGTTGTTGACACCTCTGAAACATATCCCTCATTGTAGTCACTGCCACTAGATGTTGAAGTTGTTGAATCTTCGAAATCATCTAATGTCACTCTGTTGGTGCATCATCCATTGTTCCTAACCAACATCTTTCCAAACCCTAATTTCAACATCTTTCCAAACCCTATGCCTTGCTGACTGTAGGCACCCCACAATATTTATATGCATCCCAGCTAAGCCAACATAGCTACAGCCGATGCCGTCCACCCTGTCATCACCCTTACGTCACAACAACCATACCATATGCATAAATCATTGTGACCATACATATAGTCGCATCTATTCCCATGAACATTTAATTTTTTGAAGGTGTGACATTTGGGAAAATCAAATCAAAATATTAAAACAAAACAAATTAGTTAGTTAAAGTTTATTTTAAAACCCAAGTGAAAGTCATACAAGGAACAATTTGAGGAAGTTATAAAGGGGTAGAAATTCAAAGGTTTTAAAACCATCACAATTATTTGATGCTAATAATTAATTAAAAAGGGAGCCCTATTAGTATAGAAAATTAAAGGGCACATAAAGGTGTTAAAATCTATTAAAAATTAAAAAAAAAAATTAAAAAAAAAATTGAAAGAGAGAAGTGAAAACATTATTTCCACAAAGAATAGCCGTTTCTTTTCAAGATGTCATTTTTGTTCAAAGGGATATTCTAATTGTCAAGAGTCATTCAAAAATACAAATGTGGTTTGCACAAAATGTTACAAATTTTATTTTAGTTGAATGTCTAAGTGATACAGAAAAACAAACATTCGCAAGAGATATGAAACAATTAATGGCAACAATTGAGAAAGAACATACAAATTTTAATAAGCAAATGAAGAAAATGGAATCCAAATTACAAGATAAATGCCCATCATTGCCCTTACAAAACGATGTAATCCAATGTACCTATAAATTGCAGTTGAAAGATCAAAAGAAAGATAGAATAGCCAAACTTCAGCAAAACAAGAAATTGTTACAACATGAATATGAAGATCTTGCATATATACATTACAAACAAGTAATGGAAATGGAAGAAGAAATTTTTCACTTCAAGGATCATGTTGAAAATTTAATTGCACAAGTAAAAAAGACTAAGGTCAGAAAGAAGGTTGATAAATAAAAAACCAAAGAACTTGTACATCTAAGAAAACATAATCAAAGTTTACTCACTCAAATTAAGAAGCTTAAGGATGATAAGAAATCATTAAAAGAAATATTAGAACAACTTACTAGAGAAGAAGTATCAAAATCTCCAATCATAATAGTCCTAGTTGAAGATAAGGGAAAAAATATCGATCCAGTGAATAACATGACTCAAGAAGAATGCAAACCAGTTGAAGAAAAGATGTGCTTAGACATTGTAGTTTGGATGATAAACATCCCAGGTGAAGGTTTTATAGCCAACCCAACAACATCGTCACCTAAAGTGGATATGAATATCACCACACATATGATAGGGCAAAGACAAACCAAAAGAACTCTTTATCTACATTTGAATCATAGGAACAATCTCAATCAATCTAGGAATCTGTATCACGCTGAACATAAACAACAAACTTATGTTCTGAATACTACTAATGTCAGTACAATTCCATCTTGTGATAACAACTCACACGAAGTATCCAATAACCAAAAGATTCCACATAAGATTAATTTAGGATGGTCAGATTCATTCTCAGTTCGATAACTTTATTTATCACTCCAAGGATAATAACGACTTGTACCAATGAAGCTGACAGTTCTGAGACAAGAAGACATTTGAAACATAAAAAGAGATCGAGCCCTTTCATCAGCAAGCTTTGAGGAAAAATGTTTTTGAAGAAGAAGGCAATGTTATGAATATAATTATGTAAAAGTAATAAATATAGATAATAAGTAATAATCACAACAAAATGTGATTAAAATAATAATTAGTTAAACAAAGAGACATGTTTCTACAGACATGACTGTTCGTAAAAGGATACTTACCTTGCTATATATTTAGGACCCTCACTCTCAATCATATCATCATTCTCATTCATACATTTTAATATATATTCTTATATCTCAGTGGCAATCTTTATATTCCAAGTCTTCTGAAGTATTTAACCTGAAGAACAAACCTTGTTCGCCTCATTTCCTCTTTCATCCCTCCTTTCAATTATGTTTTCTCCATGTTATGTAGAATCCTCATAAAGAAAGATAGCTCATATTTTATATTAGACTATATCCCTCTCATCCATAGGGTTGCAAAGAGAAATTATTTCATTTGTGCGGAGATTCTATGCAGTAGCATTTCTCTTTACGTTTTTTCTTTCCGAAAATAGAAAATTGACACCTTTAACCCTCCCTTTTGTATGTCATCTTTCATTATGGATGCCACTTTTTTCTCTAATGACTTTCTAGTAATGGGCTAGAAATGGACAATTTTCGAGCCTTTACCCATTCACTTATATCACAATAAGCTACAGGAAGATAAATATTTTGACCATTTTTATAAAATCCAAGATTATGTGATGATTCCTATTCATTAGGCTATCTTTGGTTGTAAACACCCTAGAATGTCTCAGTAAGTCATGGATTGTTTATCAAATATTGGAGATTTCTCTCTCAGACTAGGAGGGGGTGAATCAGTATTAAGGATAATTTACACTTTTATGCAAGTTTTTCTTTACTCATTCAAACTTGAAATCCACTAAATGAGAGAAAACATTAAAAAACCATAATAGCAGCCATATCAACCAATAGAAGCATACACATCATAATCAGAAAACACATGAGACATTAAAGTTTAACGTGAAAACCCTTCCGAGAAAAAAACAATCAAGCTTGTTTTTGTTATTGATGTAAAAATAAGAGAACCTACTTTATTACATCAATCCTTTTGTGAGGCACCACTCATAGGAAGCACCAACTCCCTCCTTTTGTAGAGACCTGATCAACTTACTAGAACAACAGGTGAAGCACCAACTTCATGGATTTGTTGCAAGCATCAAATTGCATCTCCTTAGATTTATTCAAGAACCAATGTGCAAGAGGCACCAACCCCCAATATTTCCTCAGACACCCACTAGAGATGGAATCACCAACTTACTGTATGCAAGCTCCAAACCACATTCAAAATAAAACTTATCTCCCTTGGTGATGTTTTATTGAGGCTGATGTATTCAGCAATTTGTTAAAATGGTGATGGAAATGGATTGGGAGTGGGTAAGAACAAGTATGAAGAATATATGTAAGAGATAAGGGGGAATTCATGGTATAAATAATTAGAGGAGGGTGGAGGAATCAATAAAATAAAACACAATGGTTGCATGTGGGGGAGGAGTCACATGGCGAGAACAAGTTGCTAGGTCTCAAATGGGACAAGGTCACATTTTCAATCATGGTGTTGGGTACCTTCTTTGCGATATTGCAACTTGAAGAAAGGTTGTATAATCACAAAACAAAGGGGATCATAGAGGCCATTGGATTTTAAAGTCTATTTATGCAACCTAGTGACTTGGACATGGGTCATACAGTCACATTTTAGTGTAGGTTGCAACACCTTGTGAAATCTTTGAGGCTTTGAAATGTGGCTTGGTACCCTCGGGAAGGTGTGAATTATTGTTAGTCACATAATCACACTTCAGTAAAGGTCTCATCTTCTATCCATATGTCCAAGGCTCTTAACTTTGTTTTTTGCGACCTATGGTATTGACAGGATGAGCAAGTCGCTATGTTTTGAATTCAACGTGCACCCTCGAAGTGTGACTTGACAAACAAGACTCAGAGAATAACAACAATGAGCATCAAAGGACTTTACTATCATATCTAAAATTTCTCCATGATGTTTTGAAAGATCTTCCTACCAGCAAATTCAAGGGTATGGTGGCTAGTTTAACCACCTACAGCTTGGCATTAAACTAATTTGATTTCTCTGTAGGATTCTTATCTGACTCTTCATTTATTACCCACATATTTTTCCCAATAGTATGAGTGAGGCTTATGTTTGATATGAAAATTTTCTCATATGGATCCCCATCGTTGCTACTATATATTTATTTGTCATATAGAAAGCAAAGAAGCATATGAACATAATATCCATCCTTCCTACTCCATACTATTCAATATTATATGGGAGAATATTAGGAAATGGATTTCCTTAATGGTCGCCATGATATATCAAATATGTATGATGAAAAACTATGATATCTACACCACCTCCTTCACTATGAAATTCTATCACACCATATCTCTAAAAAATGACATAGAAATACTAAACCTATTGGGACATCTTCCAATTTTTTATACTAGTATCAATTATATGTCATTGAAAATTTCTGGCCTCATCCCGACCTCCATGTCCCCTGGTAAGAATGAGAAGAGTAATTCCAACCTCCAAAAATAGAAATGCAAGGAACTCTCTCATTGGGGTCTTTACACTTCCATCCCATGTACAATTTCCCACACTTATCACAAGCATCGCTAACCTTTTGTTCTTAGGTAAACCCTAGAGATATATCTTCTTATGGGCATGGAGAGAAAAAGCATAGAGGTGAGATGATGTTGTTAGAAAAGGAAACAAAGAGCAGCGGGGTGGGAATAGTGTAGCAATTTGATCAACTAGTGAGGAGGCAATATAAACAACCATCCTCTTCAAATTTTCCTTTGCACTCTTTTTCCATATATGTGCCCCAACGCATCGTGTAATGTTTGTTCCATCATGCATGTGTGTTAATATCTCCATCCACATGTAATGTGAGTTGGAAATATTGTGGCATAATTTTTTCTCCTTTAGCACTATTGTATGTTATCTCCTTTTATGGCACATTTCCTTTATTTTGAAATATATATTATTTTAAAAGAAAAATGAAAGAAAGAGAAATTATATCTTATTTTGGAATATGGGTTTCATACTCAAGTTTGATTCAAAAGCATGTTCTTCGTGTTTTTAGGCCTTTTAGCTCATTCTATATCTTTCTAGGATAAAGAATATTATTTCTCATGTGTTAGAGTCCCATTTGGACTCATTGTAATGAATTAAATTATTTATTTTATCATGTAAAACACACGGATAATCCCAAGACCAAGTTGGCCCAAGAGAAAGGAAAATTTGGCCTAAGGAAGGGCTATTCGACCCTCAAGAAAGGCTATAAATAGAAGGGAGATTGACGTCATTTGGACACACAGACTCAAGCTAATTCAATCTGCAATAACCAAGGTGAAGAAGAGTAACTAGAGGGCAAAGAAGAGGAGAAGAAGTCAAAATTGGTCAAGGATTATCATTCTATCTATCTCAGTAGGGTTTGTGAAGTTGCTAGCTAGAAGAAGCCAAAATTCTTAAGTAGTTGTAGGGGGTCAAAGTTGTAGGTCTGAAATTTTGTAATTGGGGTCAAAGTTGCAAAAGTTGTGTTGTAGTATTGAAGTTTTAAATCTGTTCTAAAGCAAATCTCGTTGGGGCTTGGGTTGGGTCTTGAAGGGCTGGTTAGTTTTGGTATTTGGTTCTTGGAAGTCTCTTTGTAAGCAGATTCTATAGAAGATGAGAAGATCTTTTTTGGGTTTTCTCCTTGGATGGGTTTTTCCTTTGCTTGGAACCTAAATATTTTGTACTTTGTCTCTTTGTTATCTTCTTGTTTTTGGTAACTGTTTGATGAAAAAAAATTAAAGAGCTAAGAAAAGAACATCTAACATCACAAGTAATTATCAAGCTAAGGAAAATAACTTATAATCTCCAGATTTTTCACATGGTAAGAAAGCTAAGGTGCAAGAAGGAGACTGAAGATCACATACTTATTGGTACTATGGCAAGAGTTATAATTAAGGGTTTCAAATTTCTTGAAAAAATCACTATCTATATCAAGGACTACATATTGAATACCATATCCAAACTTTCAAAGGAAGTAGTAGATGGATTCTTGTTCTTTTCCTTATTCGATGCATTCAAGGACAAGAATGTATGGGTTATTGACAATGGTGCCTCCAAACATATGACGGGATAATGTAATCAACTCTAAACCTTGTCTAAGGGAATCTCATCTCACTCCATCGAACATGGAGACAACAACTGCTATCTAGTGAAAGGCATTGGATCTACATTTTTTGAGCTCGAGTGAGGTGGAAACATTCACCTCAACAAGATATCATATACTCCAGGTTTGAAGAAAAACCTACTTTCTATTTCTTGGCTAGAGGATAAGGGTAATAAAGTTGCTTTTGTTTGATGGCAAGGTTTTGGTTTGGGATAAGGGCTCTAGTATTAATGAAGAAAGGGTGATTGAGTTTTGTGAGGGAGCATTGTATAGACTCTAGACACCTCTAGCTCAAACCCTAGTTCACTTAGAATTGAGTCCTTATGAACTATGGCATAGAAGGTATGGACACCTTCATTATAAGATTTTTCTATCTATGAGTCAAATGGTCAATGACATCCCATAAATAAAGGATGATCATGAATGAACTTGTAAGGGATATTCTTTAGGAAAGAATGTAAAGAAACCATTTGCAAGTAGTGAAACGAAATCTAAAGAAATTTGGGATCTCATACACTAAGATGTATGTTGACCTATGGCAATTAAGTCTCTGAGTGGCCATCAATATTATGTATAACCAAGAAATACTTGGTTATACCTTCTCAAGAACAAGGATGATTTATTCAAAAGGTTTTAGGAGTTCAAGAATGAAGTGGAAAATATAACCAAGATAAAGATTAAAATTCTAAAGTTAGATAACGGTGGAGAATACACCTCCAAATAATTAATAGCCTTCCCCAAGGAGTCATGAATCAAGACGGAGCGAGTTGTTTGTTACAATCCTGAACAATATGGTGTGGTAGAAAGGAATACTCGTACTATTGAAGAATGTGTTAGATATATCTTACATGATCACGATATTCCTCAATTCCTATGGGATGAGGCATGTGTGATAGTTGTTTACTTGCATACTTGAATTCCTCACAAGATCCTCAACAACATGACTCTAGATAAATAATATACAGGAAAGAAGCCAAGTGTTGATCATTTGTGTATATTTGGGTGTCCTGCTTTGTTAGGGTCCCACCTTAACCCCCTTATCTATGTAATGGGACCACGTCATAGTCAAGAGTCAATAAAGCCCATATTAATAATTGTAAGTGGTTAATCCGCAATTAATAACGGAACCAAAGTTAGTTGCAAATGGGTCGTAGTATTAGATAGATGGTATTAGTAATACGCGGTATTGGCCCGTGGTATTGCACGTAGGAGTCATATATAAAGGATAGAAACTCCCTGCAAGGAGCATCGTGTCTTATTTTGTAATCGAGCTCTGCTCTATTGGAGGTT